>WBMZ01014826.1:0-46794 GCA_013400975.1 Atrichornis clamosus
TACCTGCCTTTCAGACTAAGACATTCACTTTTATTCATTTCTGAGAGTATATACAGAAGCCGTAAAGCTGTTTTAAATGTTCGTGATGGTGAAACACCCTGGTGCCCCTGTTTGAGACAGCCATAAATGTCCCTCAAAGAAAAAAGTCCTTTCACAAAATCTCATGTAATGACCAGACTGAAGGACTATAGCACAAGTCATGTCACTTTTAATTTGCAGTAGAGGTGGTGAGAGCCATCTTTAGTTCAGTGAGACTTGCCCCCTGGTGGGCAGCGAGGCTGGGAAGCAGGGGGAGGATAGTCACTAGAGGAACAAATAACTTGCAGGGAAAGGATTTCAAGATGTTTACAGTTTTCCAGCCCGGGGAACCTGTCAACACAGTGTTGCAACCACTTTGTTAGCCAGAAGCACTCCTCCTGTGTACCAAATTATAACATATGCCATTAAAAGGAAAAATGAGAATCTGCTTCTCTCATAGGCCTCAGTTTGGCTGGTCAGACACATCTAAATTGGCCTTTATAGAGCAAAAAAAGTACTACTTCAAAGATAGATGTCTGCAGACATTGGCAAAATGGTGCGTTCAGTCACCAGAATTAGTGATCTGTCTTCTCTTTGTGAATCTCTTTTTCATATGTTCATTAGAAGTACAAAGTGTGGAACCTTGGAGGACTAGGTCATCTGTCCTTTGTTAAGATACAGCCTCACAAGTTGGCTCAAGTTAGGCTGTTGGGTAGGTGAGATTGTAGGACTGGTTGGATCAAGTTGTCCAAAAGATGTCAAGACACACTTCTGTTCAGGCAACAGTAGGAACCAAACAGAAATGCAATAGAACTCAGAAGAAAATAAAGGGAAAATATGGACTTAACCTCTGTTTTTTCATATATTTCCATATTTCACTTCCCATCGTGGCCTCCTATGAAAGCTTTGCTTCCCTAGGTGTTGGTGTTTGCCCAGTTTTATGTTCAGTTGTATCTTATTATATTAATATATTAATTTTTCTTCCTGCTCTATGAAACGTGTTGTTGTTATTAGTACCATTATAGTAGTTATTTTTTTCCTGCAAAACGCATAAGATATATCAAAGAGATGATATATTGACCCCTGTGTTCTTTCATGGAAAACAGGACACTCTGCAGTTGCTGGTCTGCTGGGACTCAGGGTCCTCCACAGGACTGGACTGTGTCTTTCTTACCTGCAACCATGTTTATATCTGGATACCAGTATGTAGCTGAAAATATCCAATGGGCTAAAGAGAAGCCACATTAATATTGAAGGCAGATTTAGTATTGGAAACTGGAACAGTTCAGTGAAGAAAGGAAGAACACTACATTTGTTCAGTTTTTGAAGTATGTATTCTTAGTTTGGACTTGTCTCCTCTTTGATATAATTTTCTGTCTTTCCTACATGTTACCTAGTCTGATTTTCAATTCCATGAGAGGCCACAACACAGGAGTGCAGGAGAGCCCGGAATCCATCAGACTGAGGGTTTATCTACTCTGCTATCTTTCAATGAGGGCCTAAGTAAGAGTGAAAACAAAGGCAGGAGCAACAGCTGTTTACCACAGCAGCCTCCCAGGTAACAGCTACTTTCAGCTCAGGTCACATGCAGATTCTCTGCTTGTGGTAAATCCTCTGCTTCCATGAACCACGAACAGCTTCCAATCTGCCCTTCAAACCACACCAGCTTTCAAAAGCCATATTTTTCAACTTTCTGTGGGCATCTCACAGCTTCATGTTTTGAGGGAAGATGCTCTGGTGAGGCTTCTTCCATAGTCCAGGTGCGTGCCAAGACATGACCTGTCTCCTCTGAACCGGTCTGTCTGGGAAACATCCATTTATTAGTTATAGGCTGAAAGAGTGCACCTTCCAAAGATAAGGAAGCATCATTACATTGCCACAAAGTGCCAAAGGGGAGACACTTTAATATTGCTAAATCCATTCTTCCTAGGCCAGTCGTGTGTCATGTCTTCTACTCCAGATGCTGTACACCATTGAGAGAAAAGATGGGAAGAACCAATTCCTCAGACTGTGACAGAAAGGGTGTAAAAACACCCATGATATCCTGGCCTTTGGACTTCAGAGACCTAAATACAGGTGGATGAAAAAACTCCCCATTAGAGAAGCTGGAGTAATCAGGTTTAATGACAAAAAGGTGGAATCTATGCAGAGAATTTTCTCCTATTGAATAACATTTTCAGGAAGAAACAAGCAAAGCTGGATGCTGTGGATGGTTGCTGTCCTGGCTGATACATGCAGACTCTCTTCGTAGAGAGTCAGGATTTATCCCCTGGGAGGCTACTGGGTTTCATAGCTAAGGGAGAATGAAGGAAGTATGTATGATACTGCACGTTCGATTAAGGCTTCTGGGAGCAGGGAAAGGCTAGACCTGCGCTCAAAAAGGATCTTATACCTAAAAAGGCACAGAAGCTGGGGAAAAATATAAAGGTAACAATGTGACCTTCTTCAAAGACACAGCCACTGTTTGCCACCTGCTTCCAGAAAGGAAAGAGAGTGAAACTGCAGGAAGGAAGAGAAAGTAGGTCTCCAGTTACTTATTTGGACACTATTTTAGCCCGTGTTTCTGGCAGTAGCCTGTCACATGTCAGATCTCAGGTTTTAATTATTTTGATGATGTGCTTCTCATGATCACAGTCCAAACTACAGTAGACTTCCAGGTAAATTTAGGCTATTGAATTCCAGTGCAGTCAGTGTAATGGCTTTCACTGGCACTGACTTAACTTTAAAGTATTATGCTTGTGATATACACACAATTTTGTATGTCTGTATAGGTTGAAAAGTCCTTGTGTTAAATAGAATGCTGTATAAAATGCCTACATTTGAATTATTATCAAGCTGGGTCCATTTTATGAAATATTTTCCACATTATCGCATATTTTGGACTGCAAACTCACAGGAAATTAATAATTATTTTTAATGGTTGTAGCTTCCTCTCCTCTTTTTTTGTTTTTTGGTGGGGGTGGGACGTAGAAGTGGGGAGGATAAAATATATACATTTTTTCCCCCTTTAATTATATCTAGAAAGCTTTTACATTGTACAGGAATATACAGTGTAAAAAAGTTGAAAAGAAGAGATTTAAAAGTGCTACTGTGAATTCAATGCTTAAATACTGAAACATCTGGCTATAATATCAACATCTGCAAAGAAACATGCCTTTTATCCCTTTTAAAGAAGTCATTGCATTATGTATATTTCCAAAGATTTAATATAATTCAAAAATGAATCAACACGATGTGGAAATTACTTAAATTATCTTACGCTGTATGGAAATTTGGAATAAATAATCATAGAAGCTTTTTCTGGAATTCAAAATTTATAAAAAGCTACCTGCTTCTAGTGATTTCTTAGGAGTGAAATCTGGCATGTTGAATATATGTGTCAGCATCAGAGTGGATGGGCTATTCAGGCAGACACATATACAATCTGATTGAATATTGGCTCAATTATTAAGCTCAAAAAGAGCTTAAAATAATGGTTTTGGTCTGCTTGAGATTCTGTATAAATTAAATGCAAATTATGTAAGTCTGTAATATTAGTTATTAAATCTGCCATACTGTGAAGTATATGCTATAGGGGTAGTTGTACAATCATATACTATAATCATGGTATAGTATAGTATCAGTTGAAAAGCATGACTAAAAAACCTCTGAGTATATACTTAATGCTTTTCCATTAAAGACATTAAAGCAGTCTTCTCTTAAAAGCCCAGCTGTTTACTCTGGTTATAGTGTCTTCAGTATTCTGGGACTGCACAACACTCTGAAGGGGAAGAAAGCCCTAGCTGGCTTTACTTGTTTTGCTTTCTCTTTTCCTGGCAGTGGGGAAGGGATGAAACTGATTTGTTTGAATGCTGTAAAGGTAACCAAACCATGATTAAATTTCAGAGCCATTTGTCAGGCTCTGGTCAGGCAAAAATGCAAACACGACTGACTGCAAATTAATCCTATTTATGCTTTAATAGAGGAAAAACACAATCTCAGTAAGAGCAAAGTTAAGAGCCAAATAATATTTGTGCTCTTTCAGAAAACTGCAAATATTTTACCTATTTTCCACAGGAAAATTGTTAAATATGGTCATTTTGAAAAAAAGAAAATTCTTAAAAAGAGATGTACAAATTTTTGTGGCTTGGCAAGTGGAGAAAATAATTTAAATTTTGTTTCATATGTGTTTTTTTAATCCAACTTTCTGTAGGACTGATGTCACCTACATCCCTCATGACTCATACTTCTGCAAATGCAGAGGTTAGTACAATTTTCCCGTTAATATTTAGCTGTCTCTAGATTGAAGTCCTGGGTCTAAAATGCCTTCCTAGTAATGAACCACAACTGCTCTTAACACCTGTGTTTGAAACACACCTAAACTTGGAAGAGCTCGGACACCTGAGGCAGGACATAACAAAGCTGCATCTAAAGTGTGAAGCTCACCAGCGAGTGAAACTGACCATTAGAGACTTAAGGTGGAGCCTTGGAAAAATCCTTCATTAGCAGAAGAACAAGTTTTGCTTCCAGAAATTGCACAGAGATGGAAATTCACTGGCATGTAGGATTGCCTTAGTCTTAATACCTCCACCATACTTTTCCTGACTTTCTTTTCACTTCCAGAGGATATAATGTTCCTCAAGTTTGGAGAAATTTTGTTCTCTGTGCAGATCCTCAAGAAGGCTTAAAAGTTAATCCCAGAGGCCATTTTTAGTAGGCTCCCTTTACAAAGAGACTGAAGCAAAGATGAACTGGGCTCAAAATTTAAGTTTGTGACTGCTCTTCCTTTTCATGCAAAATGGAAAATATAATAGCTGATTGCTGACAGTAATTTCACCTCTGAAATATACTTGTATATTATGTAATTGTAGGAGTGGGATTATTAGTTAAAATTAATTACCTTGCTGAATGGAGAGGAGGAATTTCTCCAGAGCTCGGGAGTAATAGGTCCCCTCTGTGCACTATGATGGAGCCAAGCCTGGGTTTTTTCACCAGAGTTGGGATGTGTTTGGTCTGATGGGTAGCACCTGTGCCTTGCAGGCTGCTGGACACATGAGCTACTGGGCCAGGGAGTAGTGAGAATTAGGGAGGATGGCTGCTTCTCATGGGAAGTGTTTCACTGATGGAGAGGAGGCTGACTGTGCTGATCCATGTACAGAGCAATGTGCTCCTTCAGCTTTATGGTGTGCTGCTCGTCCACGTGCATAAATTATGATGCTGCGTGAATCCATCTCTGATGGAGGTCCCGGCAGAGATCTCATGTCATAGCTCTCTTTAGGGACACATTTCCTGGAACACACTGAGGATGTGGTGATTTCAACTTGATCTCTTTTAAGACTGTGATTTTCTTACAGTTAATATCCAGGAGACTGCATTCCTTGTCCCTAATCAGTTATAAAACCTGTGACCCAAGTTAGCTGAGAAGGGAATTTAGCTTTAAACTCTTCTCAGTTACATACCTACATTTTGCTACAGGTTGTTGCAAATGTTTTTAGTGGCTTTGACTGTTGGAAGGTATTTTTGAAATACATCCCAATCATGTCCAAATAAAACCTTCAAGGCTGTTCTACAGACCTGAAAATTACTCTGGAAAGCAATTGTGACCTGCTCTATGGAAATTACAGCTCTTGGCTGTGCCTAGAAAATGGACTCATTGAGAAACCAGGCAGAATGACAGTGTCTGTGTGTGCAGGCACTCCAAGGCTCCCCTGGCTTCCCTTCATCCTCAGGTTCTGAGATAAGTGCTTGTGCTAATACAGAAATGCTTTCCCATATTTATAGCTTTTTACATAATGCAGCGTCATGATCTGTGCGTGCAGACCAGCAACACGCCATGAAGTCCAAGGAGCATGTTGCTCTGTACATGGATTAGACCTCTGGGTTGCAAGAGAGTTTCTCACAACAAGCCATTTCAAATGCACCAAGAACAATCTCAGAGGAATCCTCTGTCTCAAAATGCTGTACAATTAGGCCTGATCATGACCATCATTTTCAAGAACCTCTGAAAAAAACCCCATGCAGATCCAACTGTTGAATCATGATGGTAATTAATTATCTAATGGTATATTTGTAGACATTTGTAGCAGCCATGGAGAAGAAAAAGTGAGTATGTTGCCTAAGTGAAACAAAGATTAGTATACTGTCAAGCTTTCTAACCATTTATCCCAAACTACATTTAATCCTGAAAAAAAAATCTCCATTGTAAATCAATACATACCTCATTAGAACAAAATGAGCAGTTGCACTAATGAATTACATTTAATTGACATGAGTGGGTAAAGGAAATTAACAGTGTGCCAAAGAAATACTGGATTACCCAATGTCATTAATCCCTTTTTTTTTAAAAGCAGCTTTGGAAAACTACTTTGGGGAAAAAAAATTACAATGTTAGGTTTACTCACTGTTCATACCAATATAAAATGTCAGGTTCATTTGCCATTATTGTTAAAATAAACAGGCCCAGAACTCCTGGCAGAAATGATATATAGAGGGGTTAGATGGAAAGACTTATTTCTAGCTCTGGGAAGATCAAGGATCATGACAGAGACACAAAAAGGCAGCTCCCAGCAAACTGTGAAATTAACTCTGCACTGCTGGCTATCTGCAGCATTATCAGTAGGACTGCTCACATTGCATCTAGCTAAGCTCAGCCTAGGTTTTGTTTTTGCTTCTGTGGGAAATGGTAGTTCAAGTGTTATTGATCCCATGATAGAGATGTCTGTCTGAGGCACAAGATAACTGGTGTATTTCTTCTGGGAATTGTGGAATCCAGTTTTAAGCTGGGCACTAGTGGGGAATTCTGCTGCAAGTGCATTTTAAAATATTTTAGCATCTATGGTCTGCAGAGTTACTAGTAAAAGAGTTAGTAGGACATTGTCAAGCATTTTAAAAGTTTTTCTTTAAGTGACATTTATCCAACAGTAAATAATCCACCATACAACAAATACTCATGTGGCTGACAAAACAGTTACTAAATATACTATATAAATTTCCTTAAAGAGCATCTATCAATTTAAATATTATTTTAAAAATGCTTTTTCTCTAAATCAGCTCACAAACATTGCTCATTTTCACTTCCTCTCAGTGGCACAGGTTATACAAACTTTGTGACCAGGATGATTTTGAGTTTTCTCTTTGATCACCTTAATGGAAATATATCTCATAAAGACACAATCTTTCAGCAGATGTGCTTCTCTGTTAATGGCCTGTTTCACATCCCAGGCTCAGACTTTGACCTTGCAGTTGTGCAGTTGTTTACATCTATGTCGACATGTGCGAAGTGTTGATTAACAGAAATAGCTTGTTCTGGCACTCTCCATGTCAATGCAGAAGCCTACATATACTCAAAGTCTTAGCAAGGTTGAAGGGATGGATAATTAGAACACTGAAATGAAAATGTTTATGTTTACAATTGGACTCAATGATCTTAAATGTCTTTTTCAACCTAAATGATTCCATGGTTCTATGATTCTATATTCCACAAACTGGAAGAAGGTTTGGTGCTGCACTGCCAGCCCAATCCCACTCTTACACCTCACCTCCCACCCATTCCAGGGGGAGCCAAAATCCCCCATACTGCAGAGAGGAGGCACAGCACAAGCTGTTTGCGGCCATCCTACTATGGGTGCCGTGAAAGTTGAAGTCACTTCCCTGCTACTAATCCATAACCACAGAGCTACTGCCGGTCAGTCACAACTCTACCCATCAGGACGGACATTTACTCTCAGTTGCAGGGAATGCTGACAGATCTAGCAATAGTTGTACTGGGTGTGTATTTAGTACAGGGAGATGGAGTAAGATCTACTGAGGAAGTCACCAGAGAGCCTTCACGTGATGGAGCAGATCCAGTGTGTGTGCAACCTGACTTCAGGCAAGCTGTCTTTGTAAATGAAGTTGAAAAGCAGGAAGGCAAGGGTTGTCCACACAGGTTATTCCCCATGCACCTTCCTCTCCAGTACTCCTTAACAGATGTAGTTTGCAGACCCCTTTGAAGTAGGCGAGGTCTCCTTAATCCCAAACAACAGACAGTAAATGGAGACACTGGCTCTACAAGTGGGAGGGGTTTACTAGAGTACGTGGGAACACAGGACACCTTACTTAGGGGAAGAAATGCAAAGAAAGGTAAAGCAAATTGTGGCAGGTGAAACTACTATTCTTCCAGATTTAGTACTCATAAAAGACAGCGAGTTTCTTGAATTTATTTTATGTTTTACCCCAAATCCACACCTTACCTGAGTTGCATCTCTTACTACTATATTGCAAGATAAAAATTTTGGTTTAGATGTTAATGGCGTGTTTAATTTTAAAAAATTATTTGTGTATTGTGCTCATGAAATAACAAGATAAACACAGTTCCAGCTAGGTAGGTAGTTGATTTTTTTGCTATAAAGGATACCAATGTTAAATTCAATTAAAAAAAAAATTATGTTAATTTTAAGTAAGAATATTTCAAAACCTTTTTCCTCCTAATTTTAATTTCTTTTTAATTGTTAAAATAACACTGGAGTTTGTGATGTTTTTAGAACATTCATGGTTAAAAAAATAATATTTTTGATGCTTTCACAAAAAAGCTGAAACTGGAATAATTACTTTTTATAACACACAATGTCAATAACACTTGCATTTTTCCATAAGCATTCATCTGGATTGAAAAGTGTGTGATGTTGTTCTGACATACGGGATTTAAAAAAATGTGACAGGTGTGGTTATTACAATACCAGATCAAACATTTGGAAGCCTAGAAAATTGCAAGAGGTGCAACATTAACACTATTCAATTAGTAAGGCACTCATTAGATGTAATCTTTGACTGCTGAGAATTTCTTATCTATCACATTACATTGAGGAAGAAGTTTTTCATTGTCTAAGGTATTAAAATGCAGGTTCTCAGCAGCCCATAGTGAAAAAATCTATATATTTATGACAAAGTGGATGAAGTCTATATCAGGAAGTCTCTTTCTTCATGCAAATTAACATTTTAAAAACTCACAGCTTTTTTCCCCCTATGTATCAAATACCATATCTCCATGCTCTCTAACTTGTTTAGACAAACTTTGCACAATTGCGATTTGGTATGTATTCTTGTTAAAAATACTGCTTCCTCAAAGCAGACTTCTTACTTAGACTGCTGCTTACTTGGAGAGATCCAAAATAAATATACCCTAACTCACAACAGTCTCATATTGTATGTTTTGTAACAGTATGAAATGGATGAAAAAAAAAATCCACTACTTTGATTTGATTACAGTTCTTGATGTTCTCAAATAAAAAAACCCCCAGCCCTGCACTGTGTTTGCCAATCAGAGCACACTTTGCCCAATTTACCAACTTTCATGTTTCCTGGGCTAATAAGAAAGGCCAGACTGAGTCAGACGTTGATTATACTAAGCTACTGTAGTTGACAAGCATTCAGAATGTGAAGCAACCTTCAAGAAAATGAGGCTAATGTCTCAAATTAAAATAGAGAAAAAAGTTGAAAACTATATTCTGTGACCTGTGACTATCTCAAGCAGAAGCTGAAACAGGCTTCTTGTCTTCTATTGTTTCATGCAATTTGTATCACTAATAACGGAAGTATAAGAAGAGCTTTAAGTAAAACTTCTTTCTTATTTATCAGGCTAAAAAGTTCTTAGAGCATTGCTTTGACTTTTCCCCCTATTTGCCACTTTCGAAATATCAATAACCACAATCCTGGTCTTATTTTACTGGAAGGCTGATGGAAACATATGTTAGGTATATTTATTCTGAGCATCAACATTTGAATAAGAAAGAACATAGGTATGCAATAATAAATGGGGGTTTTTGGTTTTTAAAAAATTTTTTTAGTTGAATATCCAGTGAATAGGGAATGGACTCTTAATAAAGCCAGAAAACAATCAAGCAGATCAGCTAAAAGCCTCTTTCTCTCTTGAGGTTTCTTGCATTTGACTTCCAATATTTCTTCCTCTCCCCATTCAGCAGAAATTACACCCAAATGTCCTCTAAAATTCTACCTTCCACTGGTAGGGTCAATGCTCAAAACATTTTACCAGTACAGCTATAGTGGTAAAGACTGTGATTGTGCACTGACATAATTTGGGTAGCAAACCCCATTCAGTAATAGAGGATTATAGAGACACAGGGCACTTCTGAGACCCAGAGGGTTTATTGATCCCTCTAAACTTACACATGGACAGTGTGCTACCATACCTTAAACTGGTAGATTTTTGGGGCGGAGATCAAGGTTGCTTTATGCCACAGACAAAACACAAAGCCAATGCTAATGGTGGCCTCTTCCCAGAAGAGTTCTTCTATCTGGCAGCAAGTGACTTTTTAGGCAGGAAATTATACCAAAGAAGAAATGTTACCAAATTATACCACTTAAGAAGACATCAGATGCACTTCAGCATACAGCAGGCATACAGCTTTAAACAGAAGATTAGAAGATATTTAGGACTATACAGAGCAGAAATGTCACAATCAGAAGAAAATTCCAGGGAACCAAAAGGTTGCATAGTTCAACCCATGTCTGCAGACAAAGGTCTAAGTAACAACTTGCCATCACTGAATATGTGCTCAACTCAAAGCATGCTGCTATTAAGATTTTAATAGTCTGACATAGTTGCAAGGTCTAGGCTAAATTTTCAGCAAACTAAGCAAGTCAAGCAACCTACAAGCTTTAATTTCTGTGTATTAATGAGCAAAATAACCAGAAACATTCAGAGAGCCGTGGTTATGTGGTACTTTGACACCTCCGTGCAGAACTGGCCTGCATAACAAGCCTAAACTGGAGAAAAGTGGGAAAAGCTTTCCTGCACCCTGCTACACACAAGAGGGCCCACAGTGTTGCAAATGGAAAGGGTGTAAGTAGAAATGGATGGCAGGGGACCAATTTGGGCAGAAACATTCAGCCACTGTAAAACTTCTCCAGATTTCTGTGTTCGTTTCTGTGCATTAGAAAACGTGCAAAGAGGACATATGAATGAATTTTCACACACATATTCTCCTTCTCCTCCAGAAATATTAAGTAGCTCATATACTTCTGCAGTGTTTAATTCTGAGGAACAATAATCAGTTAAAAGATAATTTGTCAATGATTGACCACCTTCCCTGTGAGACTGGGAAATAGGAGATCTCACACTTTTACAAGATTTAGGTATTGACTACCATTCCTAGAGCAGCAAAGAGCACACACCCTCAGTCTTCAGCAGAGGAGAGTTAGGAAGTCCAGTACAACCTAGAGACCTTTTTCCACAACTGTGTATCTGCTTTTAACACACAACTGGGCTCTGAACAATGCTGGATGAATAATAACCATATGAAAATGAAAATAATTGTCATGAGCAGCCAAAAAGGGAGGCAAGAGTGTGCAAGTGGGAATGAGTGTCCACTGGGTGTACTGACACTGTTGATGTGTAGCAAAAGCAGCCTTGGCTGTCTCATCTATATCCCACTGCAGGTACAGAGCTTGTGTTGCTGTATTTACTGAAGAATACCCCTCTCACTCTACCACATGCAAGGCATCTGTACATAGTAGACTTTTTTCCTGAGGTAATTCTCATTCATCAGCAACAAACTTCTGTACGAATACTTTTTGTCTCTGAAATGCAGGGCTGAAATTGTAGCTGTTCACTTTTTTTCCAAGACACACACTCAAAAATATGCTGGAAATTCAATGCTGTGTCAGATGACTTTCAAGGTTTTTCCAGCTTTTTCCGTTTCCATGCCATAATACATTAAATAATTTCTTTCAAGATGATGAGATCAAATGTGGTTAGAAGCTAAAATTCTGTGTTTAAATTAACCCTGACCTCCTTCTCTTTTTGTCTTCAAACAGTCTGCCAAAATCTTCTGACTGTCATACATTTAAAGGTCCATTTGTTGTCAGAATATAGTGACATAACAATGAATTTGTACTGCTTTCTGCTTCTCTCTTAAAGGAGACTACAATATTCTGGTACCAAAAAGAATGTGTGTGCAACGTAAGAGAAGTTGGGGAAAGCTTGTTATCTGTATAAGACAATTAAGAAATAGTCTTAGAGAAGTTGGGGAAAGCTTGTTATCTGTATAAGACAATTAAGAAATAGTCTCTTTTCAACAGATTGAAAGCCCTTATGTCATTTGAAGGTGCCAAGACTTTGTAGCATATTTTTTCCTAACTTTTTAAAAGATGAGTCCATTTTCCTTTTCCATAAGCCTCAAAAGAAAGTTTTATCGTTTTTTAAAGGGTTTTTCCTTATTATTTTCTTTTCCTCAAACCCTGCCAAGCAGGAACTATCTAAGGTCTTGTGGAAAGAGTCCTAGTAACCTCAGATATATTTGTCAATGAGATACTACAGCTTACTTGAAGAAAGTGGCATTTACAACATTCAGCATTCTTCTTTTGCCTCAAATATTCTTTGTACATTGGCAGTAAATAGAGAACATCAATAGATACAAAGTAAACATTTTAAAAGTATGATTAAACCCCTTTATTCTGCATTGCTTACCTTTTGCTCTTATGCTTTCAGCAGATCGCCACTTAAGTGAAGAGAGAATACAAACCCAGCCCCTTCCTCCATCCTTTATCATAGCTATATTAGAAAAAGGACTGAAGGTACAGTTTGCCATGTAGTTTTAAAGGTCAATCCCTTTAAAGACAAGAGACTAGATGAGAAATATCCCGAGGGAACTTTTGAGTTTGTATCTAGCAGATAGCTAAGCTTAATGCAATGAGAGATGGATACTTAAAATGAAAACTTTCAGTTAAAAAAAAAAATCTTTGTGTTATCAAGATTTCTGGTGAAAAGTTGTGTGTGTCCATGACAGCAGAAGTGGCAAAGGTTTCTACATAAAGTAGAAATGTTTTGTTGGATTCAAATAGGCTGTTCAGACCTTTCAGCTGATAAATGAAAATGGAAAAATGAATTGGGATAAAACCCAGACCTTAGGTGCATAAAATTTGAGGCCAAAAGTAATAATTTTGCATGACACATTTCTTACTTGCAAGGCAGCTATTCTAGGCTCTGGAGGCTGATCGATAGACTAAATTAAATTCAGGGTAACTGAGAGAAAAATAACTGACCCTCATTTCTGCTAGTACAGATAATTCAATGACTGCTGTGAAAATAATGCCACCTGATAGAAGCAATAGTTGTGCTAGATGTAGTGTTATTAAATCATATGTAACATTCAGAAAAGGAAATGTTCTTGAGGCAGACTCTCTGCTTGCTGTTGTTATCCATATGCCAAGCCAGAGGCTCATTTACAAAAATATCAGAAATAGATCATGCCACAAAAGAATCAGAAATATACTTGAGAGTGCAGAATAACATGATATGGAAAGCTAACAGACAAAACCCTTATGTGGCAGAACAGGTCAAGAACAGCATTGATGCTGTGATTAGTTATTAAAATGAATCTGTGGTATTTGTCATATTAAAGTAAATAGTGTAAGTCACCTTTTTTTCATGCTGCCTCATATCTACTTTAAACTTTAGAAGCCACTTCAAAGACCCACAAATCTCCAAAGGAAAATATCCCAACCCTGTCTCTCTGCATGGAAAATGTGAAACTATTGAGAGGGGAAACCTCAAAAATTTATCCCTGTCTTCAGAAAAATTCTGTCTGTAACTTACCCTGGCTACAAAAATATGCTCCTCTGGGACTGCAGTGGGAAAATCCCACACTTCTTCTTTCCTGTCCCTCCTATCCATTTCTGTTCTCTATCTCTGACAGGAGAAGGGCTGAACCTTCACCTTGGTCAGGAAGAAAAAGTGGTTTCATTAAACTAAGGTAGACTTAACATTCCCTTCATATTCTGCCGCAGCTCAACAGCAAGGCAGCTTCTACACAAACCGGGGCTAACCTCTATTCCCAAAGTGCATGCTACAAAGGGATTGAGCAGAGAACTCTGAAAAAACTTAAAAAAAAAATTTTTTTTCAGGGGCACTTAATCAACACAAGAATATATTCTTCACCATTTGCATTTGTTTTAGCACTAAAAATATATCAAATGTGCTTGTATATTTCCTGTATACTAAGTCAAGGTTATTTCTTACAGAGAATTTTACCATATTATTCAAAGGGAGATTTACCTTATTTGATGGAAAAGCAAAACAGTAAAGGGACAAAAAGGAGGAAAGGCAGGAAAGAGAGAGGATCACAGCTGAGCAAATCTCCCTTGGAACACCATTTCAGTAAAATGTAATAAAATTGCTTTTTTTGCCTCCTTCACAATAAAAGCATTTAAATCTTGACATTTTCTGTTGGGGCAAGAAATCTACTTTCTGATGAGTTCTATATGGGAGATCTTGAAGGAGGACTGTAAGCCCTGGTGTAGAACAAATGACAGTAAAGCCTCCTTGTCAAAAGCAGATAAAGACAGCGCCCTTCAGAATACTCAAAAGTTCTCCAAAGGTGGGCACAATGAACACCCTGACAGGGAGGACAGGAAGATTGTGCAGAAGCAAAATGGGAACTGGAGACTTCAGTGCACTTCAGAGCTGCACCTCATCTCAAATGAGAAAAGCGCATCCACTAACCCTTTCAAGCCGATGTCTAGGTTCATCATCAGGTGTGGCTCCCCTGGGAGCACCATACGCACATCCAGCTCCCTGCCTTACTCGCCATGGCCCAGGAGCAAAGCACAGCCCACAGCTCTGAAAAGGCATTAGCACATGCTATTTCACTTACTACATTGTCATTTGTGTCTGCCTGAACACAGCTTTTTGTTTTCTTTCTCTTCTTGAGGATACCTGGGAAGTGCAAAGGTCCTCTTGCAGAAGAATTTGAGTCCCTTGAGATTCATTGCTGTCATGTTTACTGTACAAGACAGCCCATGAAATGAGGTAGAAGTGAAGTACTAATTATCAAGAAAAGGGAGGACTGAGTGAAAACAGAGAAACCATAATTTATGGAGTTAATTTATTCCAAAATACTTTCCATATGCTTATGCTCAAGTAGAGATTTACAGCACTGTATGCAGTCCATTACTTAAGTACTGACCTTGAAAAGGAGTCACATAATTTCATTGAAATGGCTTCTGACTTTACTGCCCTGTTTCTATTCTTCCCAAGCCACTTTTAAGCCACTGAATTTCTCCTCCATCTTGGCTTCTCACTCCAGCTGCTAGGTGATGGGGGCAGCAGGGAATGATAGCACAGCTGCATTAGCTGCAGAGCCACGTGTCCCAAGAACAGGTCAGACATCGATGCTGGGGGGCTGCAACCCTTCTCCAGGGTGCTGTGTGTTGGTACACACAGGGCTGTGTGTAAGAAACTTAGCTGGAACAATGAACTGAGAAGCAAAATTTCTGTATACCATCTCTCAAAGATGATAATTTTCTCAGCTAGGTGCTCAGACCAAGCTCTCCTCTCACCTTATTTCACAAAAGCTGCACCAAGCTTGCTTGGTATGTGGGGTTTTGACACTGCAAGTCTTACTCCTTGGGGAAGAGAAATTCGTAAATCAGCGTGCAAAACCTTTCAAAGATCTGCTATGCAGCAAGGAGTTGTGACACTGTTAATCCCATTGTAATGCATGTAATATATTAGATTTTAGTGGTGTTGTTGGTATTTGGCGTGAGAACTAGCATTGTTGGGTGAAAAGAGAGCATGCTCCACCAGTGATGAAAAAAAGGGATGGAGACATCAGGTAACTTACTCCTCACATGCAAAGTTGGCTCCTGCCAAGATCTGGGCCTAGCTCTTGGCATAGAAGGGAAGTGCTGGGACAGGTTCAGCAATTTTAAAGATGAAGAGAAGAGGAGGATGATGAACTATGAACAGAAAGGTGAATAGTTGGCAGTAGCTGAGCAGAAGCCTCATGACAAGTGCTGATGCAGGTGAAATGAATGGATTATGTTGTATATGTCTGGTTCCCACAGGTAAGTACCAAAAGTGGCAATTTTCACCAGTACAGCAGCCTGGCTGCGAGTTTAATCTTGCCTTGGCTCTACTGCTAGTCTAATGCCTTTGTCCCATGCCCTCTCTCACTTTGAATCACAATTTCATTGTTTTTCTCCTTCTTGGACTTAGGCAGGTTTAATCAGTCTCAAAGAACACTCTAGCAGCTTTCAGGATCCTGGAAATCAGGATCCTGGAAATCAGCTCTTCAAAATGCTGGCAAATTGCAGATGCACTGAATCTTCCCTTGGTTACAATTATAGTAACTAAGACATAGGTTCTGTCCCTCTCCCAGGGATCAGAAAGAAGACAGAGCATGTATAAGACCTCCCTGAGCCTCACAGCATTTTTAAAAAAGGCTGCAGGATGACAGATGGACATTTGAAGCATATGCTTCAAGAACAGTGCTTCATTGTCCTGCTGTTGGCCACAACCCTATGGACAAGCAGCAGGAGTATAAGAAGTATGGGATAATTTTCCACAGGCAAACCCATTGAGGGCTTGACTTCTAAAACAGAAGCTATCAAGCCCATGATTCTTGACAAGCTGGATATTTCTGTTGTGAATGTAAGAAATGGTTCCTACAATTTTGCTAAACTTGTGGTCACAGTGACACCCAGTGGAAATGACTTCCATAGCCTGGTTGTACATGCTGTGCTACAGACACTCCCTTCCATCTGCTGCTCTGCCTCACCACATTTCCAGAGGCTATCACAGCAGCCACAAGCTAAAGGAGGCCTCTCAGCCCTCAGAACAAATGTTTCTCTATAAGCTCACAAGCTGAAAATGCTGCACTAAGGTTCTAAAAAGATTTGTATATGAACAAATCTTTATACTGCATACGTACAAATATTTGTACTGCAGATTCTTGTGAGTCTTCCAGATTACAAGAGGCATTTTCCTCTTACAGTGTCCCTGGGAAATAATGATGTGCTGTCATTCCTGTTCTGGGAATGGATACTGAATCATAGATAGTCTGTGCAACTTTCTTACCCAAGGGACTAACAGAGAAGAGATACTGGACTCCCCTGTATAGTGCTTTCCCCTTTAAGCCATATTTCCTCCTTATTTTCCTTGCTGAGGTGAACAAAGCCTGTGCTGTAAGCACACTGACCTGCTACAAGACCCAGGGCAATGCAATTCCCCTTAGTGTTCTGCCAGTGATTGCTGATGGAGTGGTGCCGGGACACCAGGCTACCTGCGTGGGAAATACACAGCTCATCCCCTCGCTTGCAAATCAGTCCCTCTGCTGCTCATATACCTGCCTGTCTCCTCCACGTTGTGCAGATATGCTGAGAAAACATTTGGTTGGAGTTTGATATTTTCTCTTTACAGCTCCTCCCTTTTCCTAGGCCAGGGTCTTCACTATATGGCAGATAGCCTGATGCATTAAGCATTTTAGTCCCGTGCCTTACTCCCATCAGACTTTTCCCTTCACTCTCATCCTCCTGAAGTGACTTGTTGTCATTCATGATTTGCATTCCAAGCCTCACAACCCGCTGGTTTGCAGTACAAATTCCGGAGTGGGGAGCCCTGGTGTGAGAGGGGAACTCATCACTGCGTGGGGACACCTCTCTGAAACAACCCTCCACCAGCACAAAGGCTACCAGCGTGTGGTCCCAGGGTTGTTACACCTGTGTGCCTGTCCACCCAGCCTCACACCATCTGCTCCTGCTCTGCAGATGAAAGCAAGGGAGAGGATGGATGTCTCTGGGGCAAAGAGTAGCTTAGTGCCCAAAGGACCAAAGTAGAGCAGACAGGTCCTGGCACTGCTGGATACAGTCTGGTGGGTTAACTGACATGCTGGGGAAGAGAGATGGTGGCCACGGGAACAGAAGGCATCCATAATCATGCAACTGCCAGCGAGGGGATATCCTCCTCAGCCCTGGCTGTGCCGTGGGTGTGTGAGCTGTATGGTGCAACTGCACTGGTGGCTTCTTCTCCAGTCTGTGTCAGAAAACACTTTGTGGAGTTCCCAGGCTGCTTCTTTTATTAGTATTCTTCATTCTTTCTGATTTCAACCTCCTCTCTGAACTCCGTGAGGAGTGAACTCAAAGGAATGCCTCAGTGCTTCTTCCAGGCAGAAAGGGAGGTGTTTTCTTTGGAACTGTAACAACATTCCTGCCCCAGACATAGAGTATGGGTACCTACACCAAGCTGTTAGGCTCAAGCACTTCAGATCAGCAAATCAAAATGCGTCAGAAGTAGCCAGGGACAAGATGTTGCACTCTGTATGCACTGTGTGCACATGGCTGCATGCAGAAATAGCACCAGTGCAGTGTTCTGCAGGGAGTGCTTTCAAGTACTGTAATCTGTTCAGTATATAAACCCTAAACTCTGTAGCATATAAGCTTTCAAATTTTGCAAGGATTTGTGTCCTGCCCGTCTTTAGCCCTGTGAGTGGTACTGTACGTGTGCACTGCTTCAGCCTCCTGTGATCTGCCTATCACCTGCTTCCTGCCCTTTGGTTAAGAAAGAGAGAGAAAAGGCCAGAACTTTCCAGCCTATAACTGGGAAGACAGAAACTGATGGGGAGTAAAGAAAGTGCTTGCAGGAGAGGTTTCTCACTCACCTCTTTAGTCCTTCAGGAATAAACTGAGGGCTGGGAGGGGCAGCCACCACCACTGTAGATGTAACTAAAACTGGAGGGAGTATCAATCTCCTGTGGACTCTGCCCCCAGCCTTGGACTGTCTTTACTTCTCCCACTCCTTTCTTGTGTCTTGGGTACTCCAAAAGGACTCTCTGAGCAAGATGCTGCACTTCTTTGTGGGGTCCAAAATCATCCAATGGGCTTTTTCATCCCCATGAACTTGCCCTTCCTGGTCACCTCCCTCTATGACTGCAGTGCTGGAGTTTCAGTGGGGACAGAGCTTGGGAGCAGTCCCTGTCCATGTGAGGTGTGGTGGGAACATCCCATCACAATAGTGGTGACATTCAGTATCCAGTGCTGAATGCTCTGGAGCCTGCTGTGTGTGAAGCCCCATAAGGATCTTAGTTGCTGTCTGCAGCAGGGAATGAAGTCTTCCAGCAGCCTGTGCTGCCCAGCAGAGGTTTTGATCTGTCTGGCACAGGAGCTCACAGCATCCAGCTCTACTGCTATGGCACTGCAGCTGGCAATGCAGTCAAGTGGTGTCCTTCTCAATGAGCCAGATGCTAGCATGTCATTAACACTCTAAACTGCAACTAGTGGACTGTAACGGCTTCTTCCACATCCTGTAATGTCGGTTGAGAGCCAATTTATTATTTTAATTTGTGGATTGCCACTGAGGTACAGCCTTTTTACTAGTGCAATTATCACCTAAGAGAAATACACAATCTATAATATTTTTATAGTAATGAACAGATAAAAAAGTTTGAACAAGGTTTGAGCACAAGTTGGGCCCTTCTCTAAATGAATCCCACTATCAAGGCAGCTGTATATGGTATTCATGCATTCATACATTTACTTGTAAAGCCACTACATCCCTAAACCCAAAAGAAACTATAATAAAATATTCATGCGAGTGAGTACTTCTCAAAGCAATGCTAAATACATATTTTCAAAGTATAAGTCCTGCAAGAGATTTCACAATGAACTACAGTATAAGAATGATGCTGATTAACAATAATTAGTATTTATAGACAGTTTACAAAAAATTATTATTTAATCCTCATAGTAACAGTCAGTAGGTAAGTCATTAACATTACTTTGTTGCAGTCCGCATATTTAACATTCTTCTTGCAGTAATTCCCTGGAGGGAAACAGCAAGGGTGTTTCTGCATCTGATTAAACACTGCAAAACCTGTAAAATCACCTTTCTCATCCAGAGGACTTGAGTCAAACAGGTTTTGCCCAGCTGCACAGAAAGACTGAATAACTCCAGCCACACAGTCTTCCTAGACTAGCAGAAGTCAATGTGATGGACTGTCTCATCTCCTCTGACACTGACTCCTGCTGCCTCCAGACAGTATGAATAGACACCTTCTGTTGTCTGCCCATGCCACCTCCCCAGCTTATTTCAAGATATTCTGGTAGAAAGACACTCTCTAACCATGTTCTGTCTAGGTGGGGAGCATGAGGGGCAAAAAGGGTGTACATTTCTTCAGGTCTGGAGCACTGCACATCAGTCGACCATGCCCTACTTCGAGTAATTACCTTTTTATACCATGCTGTATAATTATTAAATTTTTTTTCCACTTCTGATTGACTGCCAGCATGACTGCTGGAAAGTTATATAGAAAAGTTAAAGATTTTAAACATAAACAACTGCAGAATACAGCAAATAACACAGAAGTCCTCTAAAGGTGTTCAAACCTTGACCTCCCAGCAGCTTCTCAGAGCTCGTGGGAGGACACCAGGTGCTTTGTGGCTCCTTTGGCTGAGCCACGATGAACTCTGTTCTTATTTTCTCTTTCTTTGCTCTTTTCAAAGTGCTTCAAAAAATCAATTTTCAAATTACTGTGCCATGCACAACAAACACACACTCCTACTGTTTTCTTTTTTTTTTCAAACCCAGCTTGAGGGATGACAGCCAGAAAGGAGGTAAATGAAAGCTGTGATATAGGAGTAGATATATACATACACGTTTATATGCATATTGTTTACACAAAAGTATGCGTATATGTATATTTGCTTGTTTCTGTTTATTTAAATAATAGCTAATACTTTATAACCCATAATCCATTTACAGGAATTTCCCATAGTAGCCTTGTTTGTCTGTTTTGATAATGCTTTGTGCTGCCTGTGTATCAAGAAATCTTTGGCTATTTCCCACACATTTCAGAGCTGACTAGAATGCATGACATACCTCTTAGGGTTTTGTGCTGCAAGAAGTGCTGGGCAAGAAGTCCTCTTTGGAGAGGCTGGAGGGGTGAGACAGGTGGCTGGCAAGGAGTTTATGACACTTTGATTGTTTGGTGTGGACAGTAATGACATCATCAATGAAACCTTCCAAGTGCAGCTAGAGATGGTTAGAAGCAAGGACTCAACCCTCTGTGTAAGTCCCAAATACAATTGATTCCCTGTCTGAGGATCTGTTTGAACTGCTTTGCAGCTGAATACTAAGGAAGACATTCTGTTGCCATCTCAGTGCTTAGGCACAGACCTGCCTGAGAAAAGGGGGAATCAGGATGGTCTCTTTGAAGCCACCAAGTTGTTGCTGGCAGGGAGGCTGAGCAGTGACATACAGTCCAGATACGAAGGGGGTGGCAGCACTGCGAAATACAGTGAGATTGATGGCTCTCTCCTCCTATTCTGCTGCAACCCTCTTTCCTCCCTGCCGTCCGGTGTTCATGTCCATTTGCTCTCTTTCCCCCACACCACACTGCCTGTACCTACCATCTCTGCCCCTGAAATGGTCTGTGGTAAAGCACTGGCAAGAAAACTGCTGTGAGAGTTGTGCAAAATCTGAACGTGCTGTATCGCTCAGCTGGTCGCACCCTGGCCAAAAAAGCCTGTTGTCATGCCACTGAAATAGGCTGCGGGAAGAGGAGGGGCAGAAGCAGGGTGAACAGAGGGCACAGCACAGGATGTACCCAGTGAGGAGGTGAGTCAGCAGCCCCTAAATGTTGAGTAAGTGCAGGGATGAATACTGTATGAAGGAAAGCGAGGAAGAGCAAATGTGCTAGAGCTGTGAGATTTTTTGCAAAGCTGAATGTCCAGCTGCCTTACTGGTCCTTGACTCTCATCACCTGGGGGTACCATGGAAAGAACTGAAGGTCAAAGACTGCCTGTTGTCCCTTCACCTTGCTTCACAGAAGGAAGCAGACCCATGGTTTCCAGGAATTTAGACCACTGCAGCTTGAGATGAAGTGAGTAGAAAAGGTTTTTCAACTGGATGTAGAATGGAAGGAAGGCACTTTAGATCCCTTCTCTTGTAGGAAGGGGGAACAAAGGCTCAAGCATTGCTCTGTGAGCGTCAGTCTAGAAACTGGTGCCAGACCTCTGAAAACTGCCCCATGTGCCTTATTCAGGGCAAGAGGGAGAGCCTAAGTGAACTCCACAAGTAATCTGGGACCTTTGCAAGTTGAGTCTGAACATCTGGAGGACATGGGTTTGGAGATGACAACTTACATGTAAAAAGGCAGAGATCAGAGGAAAAGGTGTTTGCAGTCCTCCGAGGTACACAGATTCATGACTTCTGGCGTGGTCCTTCAGTAGACTGCCTGATGTATTTCCATGAGCCACATCACCGTGGTGTGCCTCAGGTTCCCTAGGTAAGAAGTGTTTTTAATGTCCCAAATCAGACACCCACACTTGGCTATGTGGACTGTCACTGCTTCATTCTTTCTTAGCATTTTACAGCAATGCTGCATTGCAGAAAATAGGAGTTGTTACCCAGCCATATATAGTGAGAATACAACCCCAGCTGTGGCAGGGGTTGGGGAAATAAACACCTGTTTTAGCACCTGAGAAGGACTGTAAAGCATAATCACATCCCCCCTCCTGCATCATTTTCTGTGGACTTAGAGCTCTAAAACTTCCCTTAGTTAGAAGTCACCTGCCAGCAGACAGAAGGCTGCGTGCAGTGGATGACAGCAAAGACCAAAGATCAGTGGCTTCAGTGAGGCCAAGGGAATGATTTTTTCTCTGCAAGACAGAAGACAGTGTCAAATGCCTGCTTTGCAAGCATGTTTTCATTGGTGATAGTCTGGAGGCTAAACATGCAGACCTTCCTGAAGGACGCTGTGGCTGATTGCACACACGGTTGTGCTCAGGAGAAAAATACATGAATTCTGATAGAGAGGGGCAACACTGGAGCACAGCTTTTATGCTTTGAGGTGCTCACAAAAGGATCTTCGAGGTTAGCAGGTCTACTCCCCTGCTGCAAGGCAGAGTCAGCTAAATAAACTGAAAACATTCCTGACTTGAGTGCTTACATCTAGTTTGCTCTTAAAAGCCTCCAATATGTGGGCACCTTTCTGTTCTGCATTTAAACCTGTATCTACCTAATGATAGACCAGGTATGGGCACAGATAGAGGCAAAAATAAATGGCAAAATCTTGGCGTGAAAAATATGACCTTTTCCATCCATTTTAGGAGGCTACATTTTGAGATGGTGCCAAGGGTTTATAGGCAAAGACTGTAAGTTTTTCCACTGACATGATCAGGCCTTTAAGGAGATAGTGTCTAGAAGTTACCATAGAACCAAAACATTTTAGAATGAAATTGATTTAAGCAGTGCTGAATACGTCAGTGACAGGCAATAATGCAAGTTAGAGAAATAATGAGCATGTGATGGGTTGAGGATTGCAAAAACAGGTCCTGTGTTACTTTCCGTATGATTTTCCAGACTCTTCTGGCTCTGGTGGGCAGCTGCTCTAAATTGAGCAGGGCAGAAATACACTGAAAGACACTCCAGCCCCGTGCTTGTACAAAGAAAATTCTGACAGTAATTTCAGTAAAGAAAATTCTGTGTGTGATTAACCATTCACATACAGTACATCGTGGTGAAATTCTGCAGTGTGCCCAGATTATGATTCTCAGGTGCAATTTTCCCTAACACTTCTGTCCATCCGCCATCGGTACAGCTTAGGAGAGTCACCCTTCTATGTCCTGTAGTATGGCACAAGTCATACTGACACATAGTGCCTCCTTCCACTTTTCCATCTGCAAAATGTTTGCATCTGGCATGGCCATCAGCTGAAGACCTTTCCCCACTACATATGTATTAAGCATGTTACATGCTTACAACATGTGCAATACTTGTTATGTGTGTGTCCTGGTGTTAAATTGTGTAGCAGCGGTTCCAGCTGCTGCTGTTCCAGGTCTCCTAATGCTGCCTCTTTACATAAAATCAGAATAGAACATCTGATCCCAAAACCCAAATGAAATACAAAATCTCTGACTGTGATCAGCAAAGCACGTATGCACAAGCTTGGATTTAAAAGTGAGCATGTTCTTAAGGGTTTTATTGAATAAAGATGGTCTTTGACTATGCAATTTACTTTAATCTCTGAAATTCAGTGTCTGCTCAGAAATCAGTGAGGGTAAATCTTAAGAGCACTTTAAATTCAGAGGCACTTTTGATAGAACAAAAAATGCAGGCTCTATTTTCCCTGCCTTCTCTTCTTTTTAACTAATAGTATGGTGCAAAGGCTTCCTAAACAAATAATAAAAAGTTAAATTCAAGATCTTAAAGAATATCTCCCAGTGAAATAGTGGACATTTGATAACTGACTTTATTTCCTGGTAAAGTTTTGGGACACTGCTGAAACTACTGTGCACACTGTTGTGTGAAAAGACTCATTGAACTCATCTGGATGGCACCCTACAGTGAAGAGAAATATCCAGAAGATTGTAGGTTTAGTCAATCACTGAGCTCCTGAAGTAGTTTTTAAGGAAAGGAACTAAAGAAAACTGAGGAAAACTGATCTGGTAATGCACTCTGTGACTGTAGAAATAAATCAACTGTAACATTCTATAATTATAGACATCAAGCAGCGATAGTGTATCTTACCCTACAGATCAGGAAGATCTAGATACAGATCTTACTAACATTTCATGAGAAAGGACTGTGTGCATTAAACACAACCAAGAAAAGTCTAATCTGAGCAATTAACTCTATCTAGCTCTGAGGGACAGAGGCTGATGCCATCTATTCAAATGATAGGGAGGATGTAACTTCTGCCCTCAAGAGGGATCTGAAGGCATCTGTGCCATCCTGCTGGAGGAGAAATAAGGTGGGTTTGATCCATTTAAGTTTTATCTTGAGTCAAGAAATAATGGGCAGCTTGGTACCAGTGACCGAATCATGGGACTGGTTTTATTTGTTCTGTGTTCAGGAAGCCGTGGGAGGGGGTCAGGTCCGTCCTTCAGCACTGCACGTACACAGACTGCTTATAACTTGACATATTTTGGTGCATTTTCTGCAGGAAAAGAGGCGAAAGGAGATCAGAATTGGACCTGCTTCAAAAATTTCCCATCCCCTCTGAGAAAAGTGGAAATAATTTGTTCTCTATCTTGCAACAGATATGGACATAGTGTGATACACAAAGCCTCAGGCAACATATTTCATAGTGAGAATAAAAATAAATGCAAATAAATGCTGAAAAACATTGTCCCTGGTCACCAGCAAAAGACACTTCCATGTTGAAAAGCTTGCTCAATAACAAGGTTTCAAGACAACACATAATCTTTGGCACCCCAGAAGTTGTTTCTGCCAAGGACACAGCAGAGTTGGACATTTCATTTGGAGGAGCTGAGCCACAGCTGGTGCAGGAACCACCAGGGACTGTCCTCTGCCTTTGGGCTGATGGTGCCCAAAGTTCTGTGCTGGCCACACAGAGGTTTTGCTCCTGTAGGTGCTGACGTGAGAGACTAATGGCACAGCACCATTATTTCCTCAACATCACCTTGTGATGCGGATTTCTGGATTGCTTAGAGTGATGTTCTATTGACACCAGTTGCCCTGTTGACTTTAGGGAGGCAAGCATGGGATAAACATCCTGCAACACACTATCAGGAGGTGCAAAGCAAAGCATTCTCGTTTGATGTCAGCAAACATTGGAAAGTGCTGAGCACTGATGAAATACTTGCAAGAAAGTGAAAGTTTTCAACAAAATCGCTTTTAATCAGAGAGATTTATTTTCATTGAAACTGTTAGAAAAAGGGAATTGTTTTTCACATAAAATATGATTTGAACATTTGAACATTTTATCAAAAATATTAACAAATGTTTTCTAAACTCTCTTTTTTATCAAACCCTGAGTATACTGTGCAGATAAGCTCAGGCAGCAACAGAGAGACAAGTTAGGGCAAATACTATTGTACTAGTTCCTGCACAAAAGATAAATAGAGGTTTCTGTGTCTCATAGGCAGTCATAGAAAGTTCTCCCTCTCCAGTAGTGGGACCAAGGAAGACAGAGGAGAAAAAAAAGAAGAAAGATGAAATAAAAACTGCACACATCACAAATGTTGCTCTCAGTAAAATGCTGAAATATCGTCCTTACTCAGTGCAACTGGCAGACTTCAAAAACAAGCTCTGTTGACACAATGGGACCAGCAGTGCTACAAAAAAATGAGTTGTGGTCTCTAGCCAGAAAAGTGAGTGGCTGCTAAGGGCATCTCTGAAAAATGACTGAAGGAGCTAGGGTCATATATATGCCAGAATGGCAAGACATGTAGAGAAGAGGTTTGCAGAAGTGTAATTTGCCCTCAGAGGTATTAATGCTGCTGCTGCCACTGCCAGAGAGCAGTATATATTTTTTACCAGAATTCAATAACAACTCTCCAATTACATCCCAGATTCTTTGCAGTTTTGATTTTATATCAGGGAAGAATAAAAACATTTATTTTGTCTTTTAAAAATATATTTCAACCTTTAAAGCAAAAAATGGGGGGGTTTCTATGCTTCAAAAAGAGTGCTTTAAAAATTTGTTATGTCTGAAAAAGTTTCATCTTTTTTGCTTTCTTTTTCCTTTGCTTTATTCCATGTTCTTGCCTCTATTTACTTCTTCCCACAAAAAAGGGGACTAGAAGAATCAGAAGGGACTTTTGGAGGAAATTGCTGTTCCTGTGTCCTCTTATTTTCTTTCTTCAAAGTGCAAAATGATAGCGAAGTAGAAATGGTCTTAGTTTTGAAAAACAAAAGCTAAAAATGAGGAAAATGGATTTTACATTTTTTTAAAAGCTGAAATGGAACACAAATGTAGTTGAAAATTAAATTAACCAGACCTCCTTGTCTGGAATGTCTGCTACAAAAATTTAAGGCAATTTCAAAAGGAACATGTTTGATTTTCAGTCTGCCAGAAGGAAAGGGGCAAGTTGTCCCTACCAGAACTGTCAGAACAAAGTCAGTTCTGCAAAACCAGTAGAGTTGATGCAGAAATCATTACTGATGTTAAGAATGGGGACCATTTCTGTAGACCATTTTTGGAAAACGAGACCAGGTACAGACCTTTGCTCATGGCGCAGTAATGCCCTTTCTACTTATGGCCTAGTCTATTTAAATACTGTTTCTTCTGGATCATCATGCCATTGAAAATAGACCATTCAGTTACAGGCTCATACATTTTCATTTTCTGGCCTTTCCAAAATGAGCTGCTTGTCCACCAGCCCTGGCCTCAGACTTCCTCTTGAGGACATTTGATCCCAACTAGCACATGGTTGGACTTTGATGCACTCACTGGAATGACAGGTCTGCAAGTCACAAGCTTATCTCATTCAGAAAGCATACTTTTAATTTCGCCTTCTACTTAGCTCTTGTGACCCCTACTGGTTATTGAACACCCATAACAGATGTATGCAGAATGGGGCTCTCTTCCTTACAGATTGAAACTATTCTGTGATTCTGAGGTTGTTTTTTTCTGTTTGGTTTGGGTTTGGGTGGGTAGGGTTGAGTTGGGTTGCATTGTGGTTTCTTGGTTGGTTGGGTTTTTTTGGTTTGTTTGGGGTTTTCTGGTTGGTTTTGTTTAATTGTTGTTTAATTTTTTTTCTGGATGCTGAATCATAGTTACCTCATAAGCCCATTTTATCAGAGTAAATGGTCCTTCTCAGGCTGTTTCTTGAGTCTCTCTGAAAAAAAAAACCCCAAACTTGAATGAGTTTAAATTATGCTAATGTCAGCAATCATGACATGAACCCTGCAAAGACAAATGCCAAGATTGTTATTTTGCTTATGTCCATCCACTGAGTTAGTAAAAGACTGGAGAAAAAGGACAAAGCACTTAGCCTTTCTTCTCTTTAACTTCTTTTTCTGCAAGCTGTACTATGGGGAGTCAGGCCACTAACAGTCAGTGTTTGTCTGGGTGCAGTCTTGGAGCTGGAATGCCCCTGGCTACGCCTCTCATTAAGTCTAAATATCTCCTACTACTGCTCTGCCTTGCATTACCCCTATGCTCTTCAGACACTTCTAAATTGTAGCTGAATTTGCTTCCTCTTTCATCTCCATTACTGGCTGCTGACATCAAGAATATAGCAAAGAAAGTAGTGGATTTGCTCCTAGGTTAGAATTTTCTGTATCAGTGCTTAAAATCTGCTAATAATCTTGAAGTCATTTCTCTTAGCCAGGCCAATTCCATGCATTATCTATCATTGAATCGATATAAAACTTGTCTTATTTTGACTTCTCTTATAGCTTTCAGAACTCATAAGAGTTGTTAAGTTGCTGCAGTCACTCATTAACCTCTTGCTCATCTACTTCTCTTCTGTATGTCGATTTACTTCCCCTAGTCTTTCACTGATGTGTCTCTCAAATCTCTCTTCCTTAAGCTTTTCTCTGATCTGTAGCCCATATTCTGACATCCTACCAGAACTGGCTGCAAGAACTGGACACAGCATTTCAATGAAGAATGGCCAATATGTGAACAGAGGATATACAGTCACTCCCCTCTGATTCTTCAGACTACTGCCCAAACTTGTCAAAATCAAATGAGCCCCTGTGACCTCAATATTGCCCACATTTAGCTGACCACATCTTTAACTGCATCACATTGCTAATAAAGTCTCTACAGTATGAGTAATTAATATTCCTTACATGCAGGTGTATAGTTAAGAACTTTGGTTACAATATGAGCCACATGAAGTCTCATACCTAGTCAGAGGTGACTACCTCACCTGCTCTGGACAGTCTCTTCCTTAGGAAAATTTCTGTTAATTTCAACACTTTACAGCTTAGCAATAGAAGAAAAAAGTCCTTTTATATATTCTTCTTTCTTGTTATTTTGTCCTACAGCTCCCTGTCATTTTTTTTTCTGAAAATTGAAGACCTAATAGAGCAATTAGCCCACAGTTGCAGAGGTCAGCTCAAGTGTTTGAAGGTGTTCGTTAGCTGGGGTTAGACACATAGATAGATTAAACATATTTTTTGACTGGAAAAGCCTTTGATGTTGATCTGTGTACCTTTGTAACACTGTAATACATATTCATTTAGCAGACGCTGCATCAGGCCTGGTAATTCTGCCTAAGGTACAGGACATTTGGGTTTCAGACACTTCAATTAACAGAAAATCTCCCAGAAAAAAACACCTTTGTCTTCTCAATCTACCTCTGTACAGCATAGTCCATACAATCTCAACTCCTACATCATGGCCATCACTTCTATTTCTGCTACAGCCTGTGTTTAAGAACCTGCTCACAGTCACCCCTTCAGCACTCCCTCTGCAGATGAGCAAACAGATTAATCCTCCTGATTTCATCTCCATCTAAGCTGTACTTTCATGATTAGTTAGGATCCCTATTAAAATCTGACATGTTTTTGCAGATTTGTGTACTTCCAGCTTCCAGTCAATAGGTATTCCTGGCTCATGATTTTTTTCTTTGACAATCAGGGATCAGTGTGCATGTGGATTATACGTATGAATGCTTGCAGTCTAGTATTTCACACTTCACCAGAGACTATAACAGATTACCACTATCAGTTTAATTTTTAGGTTATTTAATGAGGAGATCTGGTGCAGGTACTGCTATTGACCATGTAGCAGGATTCTGTAAAGTACTGCTAGCATAGGCAAATTCATTGGTTTAAAGCCACAAGGGAGCCTTACAGTCAACACCACTGTTTCTCCAGGCCAAAGGCCATAAGAGTTCTTCAACCATGCCAGTCTCCCAAGGGTTCAACTGTTCCATTTGTCACAGGGTTTAAGTAAATGCACTTTTCCTAGAGACATTTTCTGGAGACTAGAATAAAAGAAATGAAAGTTCAAAAGCTTCTGTTACTCCTCCACTCCCAACTCACTTTCGCCCTAACAAAAATGGTTGGGCCATATGTTTTTGAACAGTCCAGCCATAAGGTCCTCTGCATTCCTCACGTTCCTCAGCAGAGTGACTGATACATACTTCCTACGTACCCGTGCTGGAACTGCCTCAGCTGGAACTGCCACTGCTGACCGGTCTATCATGTGTGCACGTATCTTGAGCCCTGTATATACCCAGGCACATGCTCCAGGAGTGGGATTACACAATTTTGTGTAGGTACCAATGAATAAGCACATATGTGGAGCTGTCAGTGATGTTTTAACTGGATATTTTTGGCAAAGGAGTGGCCCAAACAGGACCTAAACCCATAGCTTTATCTTTGTGTAGGTAGGGGTATGCCAGGTAGAGAAATCCTGAAAGCTGCTGTCAACATCCCGCTATAGCAATGAGTCCTAAAACAAATGTCAGAAAAAAGTAGCAGAATGAGAGAAAAAAAAAAATCCAGCTAGCATTGTACAACAGCAGTTGTATAATGACTTGAGTTTGTTTATTGGTTGACTTTTAACTAACATGGTTTTATATGCTTCACTAAGGTAGTGACATTTTATAAACCAGTATCTGAGTATCTTGTTGTAAAGGACCTGACTTCTAAATTTGTATATATCAAAATGGACACAATTAGATTGCCTAATAAATGGCATTTTGCACAAGAATAATTTTGTTCCAAAAAGAGAATGACAAAACATCTTTGTTCTTCAAAGTTCGATATACTTTACATCATGTTTTAAACAAAGAGTTTTTCCGCTAAGTCTAAGTTCACAGAGTTAATCAGTACAATACTCAATCCTCATTCTGCATGTTGGTTAAAAGTAGCATTTATGTTATTACAATAGAATTAAAGTAGTTCCTTCAACATGGTATGGATTCTATAGCTCCTGAATTGCAAACACTGCCTGATTGTCTAAGTAGCTACATCTTTAATGCTAAATTAATGTACATATGTTGATATTATTAATATTATCATCACCATAATCATCATCATCCTCCTCCTCTTGCAAGGCCACAGGACCCTGAGGCACAGTAATTTATCCTAGCCCATATAAGATATTTGCAATAAAGAACTATATTTAACTCACACCTCTTGGGGTAACCAGTCCATCTTTTTACCCTTTGATTTTGATAAAGACTGGCTGTGCATGTGATACAATGAGGAGAATGGTTTGCCTTTTCAGCAAGGTGTATTTCTTGCCTTTGTTATAGTTATCATGGATGCACCTTAACTCTGCATATAAGTGCAAGTCTCAACCATTTCTTCTTGGGATCTTGCTCCCTGGACACATTTTTCTTTTCCTTTCTGTGGGGAAATTTCTATGTTCTATGCATGTGGGTAGAACAATTTCCAGTGGATTATTATATACTTGTTTCAAGGCAGACTTTTCTTCTATCAGCTCTCAGGAATGTCTTCAAGTTTCTTAGCTATCGCATGACAAGTACACACACCAAATGAAATATACACAAGCACGTGTATTGAGAAGGGTCATTATAGACTTCCCTTCATACAAACAAGGCATTATGAGTAGAAGTGGTTTTAGCACTGTGTATAAGACAGCTATGGGCCATTCTATAAGTCATTAGGGGGCAAAAAGAGGAAAATTTTTTGGAAGTGACAGGACAGGAATGCAGGTTAAATACAGGACTCTCGGTGAATATATATGCAACCCAGCTGCAGTGTACCTGCTAGCTTGTCTTCAGTAGGAGAAGAGCATAATAGTCAACCAGTCATTGACATCCTACTTTTATAAACGTAGGATGTGTTTTCACCAGCCTGTTCCTGTGTGAAAGGTGGCAAGACTTGCTCTGCAGGTTCATGCTACCACAGGATGCAGTAAAGAAGTTAATATTTGTCTTCAGAACTAGTACAGGTGTTCGGTTCTATACTATATGTGTCAAACTGGTGATTCTTTTTTTTGCTAAGAGGGTGCAATTTGGTGGGGTTTCTTCTGGTTTTGGACATCAACTAATTGCTTTACCATGTTTCTGGTTTGCTCTGTTGATGCAAGTCAAACATGCAAAATTTTGCTGAAGGACGCCCACAGAGCACAGAGAGAGGCAGCAGAAATACAGTCGTGTCCTTTGGCACAGAGATGGAGGGATGCAGTTCAGGCCTTTCTACTGCTACTGCCCACCCTTTGTATTTTGCCCTTCCGGATAATCCTGGCCTTGTGCTCTGTGTTGCTTTCTTCAACTCGCTTAACTCAGCTGAGCTCAGCTCATGTCACAGCAAGGAGCCAAAAGGACAAGAGCCTCACCCTTCCTTGGGGGTAAACAAATACCTGGCCTGAGACAGTTAAGAGGATATTATGGATGCACAAATGGTGTGGCTCATAAAGATTCAAAACCCTGAAGGGGTGTCTACTGAAGGTTTGCAGTGTCTACCACATGGCATGGTGATGTTTACAGTGATCTGAAAAATTATTCTGCAACACCACACCACTTCAGAGTTAGAATTTACATGGATACATTAGGATCCAAGAAGGATAAAGATAGAAAATCATTATTTGAAAAGAACTGCTATGTAATTCTCAGGAAATGCAATGAAGTGGAACTGCAGAGTTCATTTTTGTGCAGCTACACAATGTACTGTGTGCATTAGAAATTATTAAACATTTACTGAGAAACAGTTCACTGAAAAATGTGCAATCAGGGAAAAGAGCACATCTGGGTTTTCCATAGAGTTGCATTAAAATCAAGGGTAATCTGTGCGAATGTATCTCATTTTCCTTTCTATTTCTGGAATGATATATAAGATAAGCCTGAGGTATTCTGACAGTACTTTAACATATGGTCTGAATTGCAGACATGCTGCGTAGAAACTAGCAGAGGAAGACCATGTAAAATTTTGCACTGTCTGAGAGCTCAGTTAGCCAATATGGACATGAGACATGAATAATCCAAGTTTTTCTGTCTCTGAAGTGTCTTGTGGACACCTCCAAGTTGTTTTAGTTTTATCATTAAGTGCAGCTCTCTGGGCATCTTATGCCCCAGTTGAAGCCTCTGATTGGTTTGCATCCTTCAACTGTTCTGGTACAGTACACTTCCCATTGAAGTGAACGAGGTGTTTACACTCACTGTTTGCCTCATGTGATGGTTGATTGTCTTCTCGGTGAGGGTATGCCACTGTTCCCGCTGCCAGAATAAGTTAAAAAACAATTTGGAAAAGTGACTGAAGAATACTCTTGGCTGTTAATGAATACACTTGTCTACATGCAAATAAAGATTTTTTTGGGGGGAAAAAAAAAAAAGCCATATTCAGTCATTAAGGTAAACAAAGACCTGTTCAAGCCAATGAGGTGGACACTCCCCTTTTAGGTTTAACCACTCCTCTTTTCACCAATAAGAAGAGACAAATGCAAGAAAATAAAAATAAGAAAATAGCAGATTTCTAAAAATCAAAACAGCACAGGCATACTACAGTAATAATCACTAGATGCAAAGGCATTGAATCCCGTGGACTACCCTGGAACAAAGAACACAGGATGGTGGAAAGCCCCTCCCTGTTGTGGTGGCTCAGCCCACCTGTGGGCCCCGCATTGACCAGGGCATCCAGTGGGTGGATTTTCCTGCCCGGGACGTGGGTCTGAGGCAGAGGATGACCCAGAGGGCGGCACTGAAGTTTAAGCCACATCCCACTAGGTGTCACCTTANAGGTGTCACCTTAGACGAAGATTCCTCCCCTATTCCAGAGACTTTGTTCTTCAGTTATCCATTGGACATTGCTTTCATGATTATGTGTAAGGTTATTGTATATTCAATAAAGTTCTGGAAAGCTCTTCTTTATTGTTATCCCCATTGGTTTGTTTAAATTGAACCCTCCCCTGAGATCCTTTTATTGGTTACCTGGGGGGAATAAAGACTTGGATTGCTGCTACAAGGAGTCCTTCTCTCCTTCTTTGTCTCCACCTGTCACAATTGTATCATCTGACTGCTGCCAGCTCCTCGAAGAGGCTCGGAGCAGATTGCTCTCTAGGGAGCTAACACTCGGCCAGCTAGCTGTTATTTGTTCTGCTAGCAGGACACTCAAAGCAGGTTGCCAGCTTGGCCTCCAGGCGGTCAAGCGGTCAGTGCGACACCTCCCCCAGGATGGTGGCCTCCATAAAAGACCAGGTCCAGGGATGGCAGAAAAGCCCCCTTCTCCTGACCACGTGGTGGAGATAAACAACACAGCAACTGAACTTCCATGATTACAAAATTCCCTCTTCCCCTAAACTTCAACCAACAGGGAACAAGGAACAAAACAAAAGAAACCTGGAGTCCAAAACCAGCAAATGCTGCTGATCTGTTTGCTCCACACCACCCAACAGGGTCTTTCCCAGCAGCAGCAGTGCGGCTGACAATGGTGGCTGGAACTGGGCCAGAGGCTGTAACTTGTGAAGGAACGTCACCTTCTCCTCAGTAGGAGTGGCAGTCAGTGGGGTGGGGCAACTCAGACTCTGTGCCCTCCTGCTTTGACTGGGTGCTGCTGGTGGGCTGGGGCAACCATATGGAGCAGGGCTGTTTCATTTTTCCTGGAAAAGGGAAAAAGAATAACGGTCTGCAGAAAAAATGTCCTCCCCCAACAAGGGTTGTTGGGCAACTGGAGCAAAAAAGATGTTCCCAACTGCTCCAAAAGTTTGGGGAGAAACAAAAGAAGATAAATGGGAGCTGCTTCTGCTTTGTGCTGCTTCAGCTTTCCCAGCAAGAAGGAAAAAGAAAGAGGCTCTGCATGAGTGTTCTCCAACTCTGAAAGGGACCCTGGCACCCCCTGCCTCAAGAACCTGGGTAAGGCACCCGGTTCTGCTCCCAGCCCCTGGGTCTTAAAGTAACCATCTTGGGCAGATTGGTGTAGCAGAGACATGGAACACCCATTCTTTGAGTTACCCAGGGCACCTTCTGTAAAACAGAGTATCCCTGAAGCAAGAGCTGCCCCAAAGCCACACATAAATACACACTTTTAAAGTGGAATTAAGGTGGAAATATAAACATCACACAACCTTATACCTCTAAGTTACTTTTGAGAATTTCCTTTAGTTCCATCTGCACCATCTCACTTCACCTGAACCTTGTAGAGCCATTGCCCAACACTCCAGCTTCATGTATATCTGTTTTTCTTGGTTGGTGAGACGTAGACCTGGAAATTACATGCAAGTAGGTTTCCATGTGGGAACAAGAGTCATTTCCATACAAGCACGAAGTATCAAGAGCTTAAAGTCTCACGCACTTTCTGAGCTATAGCAGCTCCTATATTTTCATTAGCTCTTTCTCATGGCTATTTTCATTCCCTGACTAAATGCTTTTGACTGTTCTGGGAAGCAGTGCTGTAATAGGATGATAAACACGTAGGATGGTGGAGGACTAAGGTAGCTACACAAAGAATGGCTTTTCAATCTTTTGTCCTGTTTGAGTGTCCAGCACTTACTCTAATGGCAGTCACTGGAGGTAAGTGCGTTCAGAATTTGATAGAGTAGTTTACAAGTGAGGCTTTTGGTAGCATTCAGTGCTGACGTTAGAGCAAATGACGAAGTTCTTATGCTAGCACTAGCTTCCAGGAACTTACATCTGAGTCTTTACTGAATACACTTGAAAATCTCCTCTCACATCATTGCCATTGTGTACCCCAGATAAATAGAATGACTATGAAATTCAGAGACACTTATTGCTTACTTTGAAGTGGCTGTAATTAGCCCAGGAAGCAAGATGGAAATTTCCTGTGTTCAGTTGTCACCTAATGAGCCTTCTAAGGAGGCTACTGTTACGTACGTGGAGCCTTTTAAGGACAGGGCAAAACTGCAAATGGATACAGTCTTTCTGTGCTGTAGAGTCTGTCAAGCAGGCTTGTGGGTGGCTGTAAAGTTTGGTTTGCATTCCATCGCTACAAGTAAAGCATCTCAAAACAGTAAACTGTTTCTCTGGTTCTCTTTGCACAACTATATGGATGGGAAATGAAACAAAAAAAAATACACTGCTTTTGCAGATAGGCAAAAACAATTTGCAGAGGGCATGGCCCAAATTTGGCCTGAAAACCTCAGTTTTACCCTGGACCCCATCAACACACATGCACTTTCTGCTTTGTAATGAAACCAAGCCCAGAGGGTGGCATTTCCTTCTATCCCCAGTCTGAGACATCTTGTTATGAAGAAAAAGCAAGCTTCCTTCAAATACACCTGGGTGGTAGGGAAATACATCCAGAATCAGGGACCGGTGTCCTTTCTGGTCCTTCCATTGGGAAACAATTGAGAGATGGGCAGCATCAGGGAAGTTGCAGTACTGTCTGGCCAAGGGTGATTGCTGCACCATCTCTGATTTCCACTTGCTTTGATTTGGAGGAGTCACCGTGGTGGTCAGTGTCATTGTCTGAATCCAGTCTGAACTACTGAGGCTTGCTCTACCTGGTTTTTGCATCAGAAAAGATTGGAGCATCCTTTCTGCTAATTACTCTTTAATAGTATGTTCACTCCGTACACTTTCCATTTCTGGAGGCAGGTCAAGATGTTAATTGCTCTTGGCTAAGAGCAAATGTCTGGGTAATCTCTTCTCTTTATTCATCCTCACAGAGCAGCTGCAATCTGGGGATTGCTCATTCCAAATACTGGCATTAAATGCTGCCAGCTCTGAGGCAGCTGGGTCTAATGTGAAAGGCTTATGCATCAGTCTATCGTTTTATCTCAAAGGAGAAATGTTTTATGGAAAGTTATCAACTTTGACCAAGTTTTTCAGCAAGCATATAAGCTAAATAGATCTAAAATGAAAATCTGATTTTTTAATATTCGATCAGACTAAACACTGGAATATACAAAATCTGCCTCCTTTCTCTCCAGTTAGAAAAAGAGTTTGAAGGCTCAAGAACTACTGTGAAAGGGATTTGTGACCCCCAACTCACCTGCCCTGTGCACTCACACAGCATGGGAGTGACTGAAAGTTGCTCTGGTGAACAGGAACTTTGCTCCAGCAGTGTCCAGAGAAGGTTGTTTTCATTTAATGCAGGGCAGTGAGAGTTTAGGAAAAAGCAGCTCTGACACATTTTCCCCACATAGTCAGCAGCTGAGTCTGGCAGGCTTCAAGGCACTTGTTAAATGAAATCTACCATTGAAAATTGTTGCATTTAAACACACTGAATTAAGTCCCTAAATTCATATCACAATTTTCCTGTGCTTTCTCATGGAGAATATTTGATAAAGACTTTGCCTTTTACTTGGGAGAAATAAATAGACAGTGTCTCTACAAGTGTAATGCATGTCAGGAGAAATAATGGAAAGAACTTTTGGCTTCAGAACCTTTAAAAAAGGAAATGCTATTTCTTAGATAACTTCTGTTACCTACTGGAACTCTTCCATGTGTTTCTAATACTCCAATTAAATTAGAAGTAGGTTGGTTTTTTTTTTAAATATAAATTCAATAAAGCCTGAATTGCGAATAAAAATTCTCACATCCAGACAGAATAAATATAGGCAAATGTTAAAAATAGGAGTGACTTCTTCAGTAAAAACTAGAAGTGTAGAATATATATTTGTATGCACCTGAATATTCATCTTAATGCATATTTTAACCTTTTTTAAAACACTGAATATATTTTTTAAAAACATCTCAAATATACACGTCACTGAGACTTCAAATAGCTGCTTGGCAAATTTTAGCTTAGTAAGAAGAGACAGGAAGAAGAAAAGCCTAGCAAATACTATCCAATTTTGTTTGGAAAAAACAGTGTTGGCTGAAATATTTACTTTTGTTGCTCCTGCTTGATGTTACTTGAAGAGTCATTCCTCACAGGTGGATATTGTTTTGAAAATGGCTTCTGGGTGACTCCATTGCTTGCTTTGTGATAGGGCCAGATAAAGCCCACTGTCTGGAGGCAAGAAGTGTCAGGGATTTGTTGTACAGGCTTAACATGCCTCAGTGCTGGCATGAGGCAGAAGCTGATGTGAATCTCTTTGCTCATAGCATTACTTTTAAAATACACTATTTGCGTTCAGACATTGGAGATGATTTTAAGAATGAAAGTTTGTTCCACAAACCAGTGGAACTTGAACCCCTCTGATACTGAGATTTTTGTGCTCAGTATACAAGGAAAAACCAAGGCAACTCTGCAGTTTCTCTGCCTGTTTTCTTTGAGTTTGGACTCAGATACCTGTTATGGTGTTCCCATATTTTAGGAAAGCAGTATCCTGGCTAATGCTGCAAATGCTGTGTTTTGCATTGTTGATGCATCAACGCCGTGAAAATTCCAGGGGCCTAAACAGCAGAAAAGAGTAGTGCAACGCTTGGTGTGTAGGGGATGTAACAGTCTGGAGAGGGACATCAAAGGGCTTCCACCTTGAAAGGTGAAGCTCCTGCAAAAGCAATTTTCAGTCAAGGATCAGAATCCCACCAGCAGTGTGATTTTACCATACCTTAATGCTAAAATTTTCATAGTTACTGAAGCTCCCTTTTTTTTTTGGTTTGTTTTTGTTTAGTAGAATGAAGAAAAATCACACAAACAGCTGACCAAGCATTTCTTCTGTTGAATGATGTGGAAAGGGGAAGAAATATCTACTTTTGTCTTTAACCTGATTTGGTGGGTATCACTGTAAAATACGAGAGCCCTAATCAACTGTTAATTTCAAAATATCTCTGTGTATAACATTTTGCTTCCATCACTTCACCATTGTGCTATTTTAGGATGAAAATTCACTCCATTGTACCATACACGCATGAGAAAATGATTTCTAAAATTCCTCCATAAGAATTATGACTAGATAATAAAATCACAGCAATCTGCTTCCCATCCTGTTACACAAGACCTGTTTGCTGGTGAGATTGCAAGGTATGCCATAAACTGAACTGGCAGATTTAACCTGCGCATTTTCATTTTTTAACCTGTGCATTTTCATTTTCCCAGAATGACAATTCCATTACTTTTCTACCATGCTCTAGATTTCTTCCACTGTGTCTTTATTTGGCACAGTCTCAGAAGAACCACGATACAGCACTTTTGCTTCTGTACACTGGTAATTCCACTATGTGCAAGGTTCAGTATGGAATTCCTGTCTTCTCTTATTTATTAACTAGATTCAAGAGCAGGCAATTACCCAGGATTCAAGGGAAAATAGAAAGGAATTCACATAATCTGTGCATGCATAATGCATCCCAAGGAACAATCTGAAAGGACTGTAACTCATTCCAGCACTCTGCTTTGAAAGATGCTGAGCATGGAGAGTCCAGCCAGCGCTGCTGAAAGTGGTGGCAAGATTTTCCTGCTGATGATAAATGGGCATGTTTTCCTCCTTTTGTGTTTCCTCTGATGGTAGCCTGCAGATCAGAAACTCTTTGAAGCCATGTGGCTTTGTTTAATCTGTGAAACATTGCACTGCCCTCTTTTCCAGGGCTGTTTTTGCTGTGAAAAGCACTAGAACATCTTGTCTTAAGACCCACCATTTTCCACAGGTGAGAATCATCAGTCAGGTATCTTAACCAATAAATTAGTCCCTGGTTTGGAGATCACTTGACTACAAAACATCCATATTCTGCTGCTTTTGGAATTTTATGATTTGGCAGGTTGATTCTAAACCACCAAAACATCATGAGTGATGATCAGGGATGAGTGATGATGAGTGATGATCTGGGATGAGTGATGGTCCAACTGCATTTTAGCAAAGTGAACTGTGCACAGGTTTATTAAGCTGGAGGACTTGATTCACCCTTTCTAGTTGGGTAAGAGAAGCAAACTCTACTTCCTTTCAGACAAATTTCAAGGTGAGTCTGGCTTTTCAATGGTTGCCTAAAATCTGCAAATGTTCATTCCCTTCATCAAACTCAGTTTTGATTTAAAGCAGTAACAACTGCCATTGCTGCTAAGATTTCTCTGTTCACCAAAAAGCCTCTCATTAACAGCGCAGTTTGACTGTCTTTGTGCAGGGTGAACTGCTGTCTGAGAACCTTACGCATAGCTGAAATGTTCAGTTCCAGTTTCATCCCTAGTAAGTGTCAGGAAGCCCAGTTCACAGCATCAATACTCAATGCATGCCACATTAAATCCAGCCTTCTTTTTACTGAGAAATACTACTGCAGTCCCATCCTGTTTGACAAGGAACAGGCACGACATGTAACCTGGTTGTTTTCTCTGTGCTCAATAGTTAGGTTCACTTGCTGCCCACACATTTACACCTTCCTTGCCACTGAGAAAATCAGATTTGCTCAGCTTTGCTCTTGTCCTGGTGCTGTCTCTTTGGATATGTATTGTCAACTTTGTCAGTTGGAGTCATCATCTTCTGCCCCTGTGCAGTAAGCCAGGCACAGGCAAGAGTCAAGCAGTGTCTTCCTCCCCAGAAGACCAGGATGGTAGGACCTGTCAAAGCCAACAACTATTTTCAACAAATAGTTCAGCTGCAACTAAAACTCATCCTGTAAATTAGAGGCAAGAAGCCTTTGCTGAGGATGCTACTGATCCCTGGTTTCAGGCCATCTCTAGGTCTGCAAGAACCTGTGGTGTCTCCTTCGTTTTCTCCTCAGGGAACATTCTACCCACCTAAGCAGGGGGCTGCAGGGTCAGAAGCCATGAGTGGTCTCTGGCCTAGTGTCTGGGCAGAACTTTTCTAAGCACAAGAGCATTTCCTCAACCCCATGCTGCCCTGTCTGCATCAGGGGATGGAGACAAAATATGGGGGCAGGGGGTGGATGGCAAAGAGCTCAGAGAACAGTATTCTGCATGCCCTGTGCATCTGTGGTCTGGATTGGGAGCTCTTGGTCCAGATACTGCAGCCTGTCCTCAAGGGATATAGAGCACCACTAGTCCACGGCATCATCAATATCACTATGGGCCGGTGCCTGGAGTGTGGAGGCCTGGAGGTGCTGTGGTTCTGGTATTGCTGGAGAGGAGGAGTACAGCCCTGCAGTTAGCTCCAGCTTCACTAGCTCTAACTCCACCAGTTTTGGCTGCAGCAACCCCTTTGTTGGGGACCACCCTGCCACCCAGCCATCTCCAGCAGCCCTGCAGGCTCTGACCTTGAGGACCAAGCCAGCATGTCAGAAAGTGACCTCTACAGCGGTTCTGTCTGCCTCCCACCTGCTCCCAACCCTGCAGAGCAGGAGCAGCCCAAGGAGGAGCCATGGGAGACAGCTGTGGCAGATCTCTCTGCCCAGGCTGACGTTCACAGACCCTTTGCTCCCAACTGGGACAGAGACTGCTCCCCAGGGTCCCCAGCTCACCTGGGAAAAGAGGGCCTCCAGCCACTACACTGTCCCAAGCCCTGCAAGAGACTGTCTTGCTGACAGTGCTAACAGGGCTGCAGTAAGTCTTTTTTCAAGAAAAAGGAAACAAAATGTTATTATCCCTGACAGAGTTTCTGGATGCTGCTTTCTCTGAGTGTCTTTTCGTCTTCCCCTCATGTCCCACTGTTGGTCAAGGTTTCCTGGAGCCCCCGGGGTCATATAGGTGTCATCTTCTCCTGCAAGAAATTCTGTTGCAGCCTCATACCTGCAACACAGCAGATGCCGAAGGCAGAGCAGGCAGGGAGAAAGGGTCATCCCCACTCTCTGTTGTCAGGCTGTGGTGCCCCTGCCTGATCGCAGTGCCATGAGGGCCATCCCAAGCTCTGACTGTCTGGGGTGTCAGCACAGCGAGGAGGGGTCTCCTCACACTGGTGTGCCTCATGGGTCCAACAGCAGCTTCTTCTCCCAGCTGAGAGGTGAGTGCAGTATTGCCTACAGCCAGAGCACGTCCACCTCCAGCAGAAGTATGGGCAAAGCAGGGGGGTATGATGAAACTCTCCTCTTGGGGAGGGCTAAAAGTGGTTGTGCACCTTTTCATGATTTTATTGCCTTCTCTTTTGCTCTGATAAGCAGATCCCTCCACAGATGAGAAGTCCTCTCCTATGACTCCCTTACCATGTCCCAGAGTCTTTAGCCTGGGCAAATACATCACAGAAGGGGTGACAGGATGGTGTCCACATTACCACACATGCACAAACTTGGAGATTATGTGAAATTCCCTCATTGATAATCTCAGGTTCTGGTGATCTGAGTCAAAAAGTATTTCTTACGAATTGAAAATAAAAGGAGGAGGTAAGATCAGAACAGTTTGCACTTTGTATCTGGTCACACATTTATCTGATGTTAAGCTAGGAAGGAATGCTGAGCTTAGCTCCAGCCTCTAAAAATACCTTGCAATTTAATATATTTTGCCTTTGGTCTTTTTGCAACCCTACAAACAGAAAGAAATGGCTGGGGATTTTTCTTGTTTCTTGTCATTTCTATACCTGGGCACTGATAAATAGGTGTATTTGCAAGTGGGCACATGCTTCTATACTGAAGGAGACACATGCTTCTGCAGGAACTTTCCTTTCTTTTTTTCCCCCCTTTCCTTCCCAGAATAAGAATTAGAGAACGCAGATCCCAGCTCTGAAAATAAAACAAGACAGATGTGTCTTTTTCTTCTATGCTTTCCTATGTGACTCCTGGAGGATTTTTTGTTCTCATGTAAGCTGAATATCAGGAAAAGGTTCTTTACCCAGAGGGTGGTCGAGCACTGGAACAGGTTCCCCAGGGAAGTGGTCAGGGCAGCAAGCCTGACAAATTTAAAGAAGTAATTGGACAATACTCTCAGGCACATGATAATTCTTAGGATTGTCCTGTTCCAGGCCAGGTGTTGGACTTTGATGTTCCTTGTGAGTCCCTTCCAAATCAGGATGTTCTCTATAATTCTGTGAAACAGAACACTTCGGAAAGTACGTTGCAGCTCCTCCTCCTCTTCCTTTCTTCCTCTTCCTCCTCTTCCTCCTCCTGCTTTCTTGTTTCCAGAAAAAAGAACTATTTACTTCACCATAATCATCATGCACCTGACACAGGGAATCTGCAACTTTCTGTAGTTCTCCCTTTCCTTTGCCAGCCTTTGAATGATGTGTTTTCAATCTAAAGTGGGGATTGCATCAGCCTGCTCCTGGCTATGCATGTGCCCTGTTAATGCTTGTGAGCATCTGCTCTGAAATAGACTTAGAAAAAGAAAACAAAATCCTGTTACCTTTTGTAACCTTTGTAATATGTGCCCTTCAAAATGTTTTTGGAGCTGAAAGTGCCATAGCATTTCAGGCTAATAACTGGCTTATCATTGGAGGGAAGAAGAAGAGGAAGAGGAAGCAGAAGGGGAAGGAAGGGTAATAGAGAAGGAGAGGGAAATAGCAAGCTTATTTTTATTATGCTGGTGTTACTGAAGTGAATTTCCTTGTGGTATTCATCTAGTTTGTTCACAGCTACAAAGAAAGAAAAGGCAGCAGAAGTATGTGCCAGTTAAAGCCCCTTCTTATTGCTAGCAATAAAGGTAACTGGGCTGGGAGCATGAGAAGGACTCTACATTACAACTCTATTCCTTTAAATGCAATCTTAAGACTACTTACCTATTTGTTTTTACAAATGGCAGAGCCTACTGGCTTTGGCCATGGTATCACCTCTTACCGAGCACTTTTGAGCAGTTGTACACATGCCCCCACTATGCAAATGCACGCAGTGCCTGTTTATTATCTGAGTTTACATTACTTGTTTGCAACTTTCTTTTAGAACTCTTCAAAGTATGAAAATACCTTTCTAATTCCAGACAGAAGTGGGGGAAAACACTGGCTTTAGTATGTAACTAGTAAAGGCGAAATCAGCATTGGCAGAGTGATTATGCTGTGACTCAAGGCAGTTGGAATGAGATATAAAGTCAAAATCTGGCCAAAGTTAAAAAAAAAAAAGTTTATGCAAAAGGGAAGAGAAAAGAAATGTCAAAGGAAGCACTAGAAAGTAAAGGAAGATGGCCAAAGTAATTGTTCTTTTTTCAGCCGGGACAGACTTCACTTTCTTCTTAGTACTGGCAGATTGCTGTGATTTTGGGTTTAGTATGAGAATAATGTTGGTAACACACTAGTGTTTTGATTGTTGCTAAGTAGTCCTTACTCTAAATCAAGGACTTTTCAGTGTTTCATGCTCTACTAATGAGGAGCTGCACAAGAAGCTGGGAGTGAGCATAGCTGGGTCAGCTGATGCAAATTGACCAAGGAGATATTCCATACCATAAAGCTTAATGCCTCAGCATATAAATTGGGTGGAGTTACCAGACGAGGCGATGGTATAGGCATTGGTCAGCAGGTGGTGAACAGCACTACTGTGCATCACTTGCTTTTCTTGATGACTATAATAGTAATAATATCAATAATAAGGAAAGGGAGAGTAACAGAGACCACCATCATTATTATTATTATCATTATCAACGTTGGCATTACTAGTATTGTTAGTAAATTATGAGTGTAAGTATTATTGCTATTATGTTTTGTTTCAATTCTTAAATTGTTCTTATCTCAATCCACCAGGTTTCATTTTTCTCTCTTGTTCTCCTCCTCACCAGATGGGGGGAATCTAGGGAGGAAAGAGTGGGTGAACAACTGCATGATACTTGGTTGCTAGTGGGGGGTAAACTGTGACAATTCTTTTTGGCACCTAATATGGGGTTTGAAGGGTTGAGATAATGACAGATCTGACCATAGTGTGTTAAAACAAATTTGTTATAAGCACTTGCCATATTAGTTTAATAAACTCTGGTCATCATTATATTTCATTAGCTCTCAGTGGTCTTGTGCGTGTGCTCAGACAGTCATTATATAATACCAGTCTTGCTATATGTGTTCCATGTTGTGATGCTTTATCCTCCATAGAGGCTGGGCTAAGGTTATCATTCTTGTGTTTTTTGCAGTACTGGCTTATGATATGAAGGGGCAGAGGCCTCCTCAGCCAACTTGCTGACAACACAGAGCTGGGAGCAGTGACCAATACTCCAGAGGGCTGTGCAGCACTTCAGAAGGGCCTTGACAAGCTGGAAAGATGGGCAGAGAGGAACCTGCTGAAATTCAGCAAAGGCAAATGTAGGGTCCTTCACCTGGGGAAGAATAATTCCATGCAGCAGCACAGGCTGGGGGCCGACCTGCTGGAAAGCAGCTCTGTGGAGAAGGACCTGGGAATTTTGGTGGACAACAAGCCGTCCATGAGCCAGCCAGTTGTCCATGTCTTGCGGCCAAGAAGGCCCATGGTATCCTGGGGTGCATGAGGAAAAGCATTGCCAGCAGGTCCAGAGCAGGGGAATCCTGCCCCTCTGCTCAGCCCTGGTGAGGCCTCACCTGAAGCACTGTGTTCAGTTCTGGGCTTCTCAGTACAAGGGAGACATGGAGTTCCTGGAGCAGGTCCAGTGGAGGACTATGAATATGATTAAGGGACTGGAGCATCTCTCTTATAAGGAAAGGCTGAGAGAGTTGGAGCTGTTCAGCCTTGAAAAGAGCTGACTGAGGTGGGAGCTCATCCATGTCTATGAGTATGTAAAGGGAGGGTGTAAAGAGGGTGGAGCCAGGCTCTTCTCAGTGGTGCTGAGCAATAGAACAAGAGATAACAGGCAGAAACTGATGCACAGAAAGTTCCATCTGAACATGAGGAAGAATTTCTTTACTGTGGAGGTGACTGCACATTGGAACAGGTTGCCCAAAGTTGTGGCGTCTCTCTCACTGGAGACACTTAAGAACTGTCTGGACACAGTCCCGCTCAATGTGCTCTAGAACGGTCCTGAATGAGCAGGAAGGTTGGGCCTGACGATCCTACTGGTGGTCTCTTCCAACATTACCCGTCCTGTGATTCTGTGACAGGACAGAATCGCCAGTAGGGAACTGAATGTGGTTCGTTCTGTGTATTCAGCATTGCCGTCCCCTCCGTGCTTCAGGAGCCATCTAGTGGGAATTAGCCATAATTACACCTTTTACCTGAGGGAATCAGCAGGGGCTTGCATATGGTTGAGATCTTGTTTAGGGTTGAGCAATGATCGCTGGTCTCTTCAACCAATGGACAAGCACTGCAGCTTGAAGAGAAAGGAGAGGGACTGCAGTTACACGATTCCGGTGACAAGCATTGTGGCTACTTCAGCCTCTGAAACAAGCAGTGCAGCCACTCATTCTCTAGCGACAGGCACTGTGTCCACTTCTGTCCCTGGAACATACACTGCATTTACTCAGAGGCCACTCAAAACCTAACTAATTCAATCCCTGTGATAAACAGTGCAGCTACTCAAATTCCGGTGACAGGCATTGCAGTTACTCCAATCCCAGCGGCAAATACTACAGACCCTCATACTTCAATGATGGGAAGTGCAGATGAACCAGAAACTACTTACTACAAACCATTTTATCACATTTTTTTTTTTTTTTAGTTTTGCCTTAATATCCAGTATTTTAAGAGTTTTAAAAGCAGAGGTGCTCTGGCAGATGACCAAGCAGTGTGTTCCTGTGAGAAACAGAACTGAAGTTAATTGAAAAGGCATCTTCGGAGAAATTGTCTTTGACTGGAAGGTCTCCACACAGCCCTTTCAAGAGACAGAGAAGTCAGAGCCATTCCTAGTACATTTCTCCCTGGACTTGGAAAATTGAAGTTCGCTGGCCAAGGAAACTCTGGGAAAGTTTGTGCTATAGATTGCTTATAGTTTAGTTAGGTTTGTAGAGTCAGACAGAAAGGCTATATTGGGCAAGAAAATTGCATTTTTTAGAATGGGAAATAATTTTCTTAGTGGAATTATAAATAAGCAGTTTCAGGATGGCTTTTAGCAAAAGAAAATTCAGAAAATTTGTTTTCACTGCAAATGTTGAACTGTAATGAAATGTCTTGCTAAGCAAAGTTGAGTCCACATTAGGTATCCTGTGTGGCACAGCCCTTCCTGAGGCTTTTGGGGGTTGGTAGTTGTTGGGGTTTCTGCTCTCACATCTACATTTCCCTTTGCTGGTCCCACATATGATCCTGACCTGCAAGGACAGTCCACAGAATTTGAAGAGAACATGCAGGTCAAGGTTTGAGAAATCCTTTTGAAGAAGTATCACCATCAGAACAAGAAGGAACAAAACAACCTTCTCTCTATAGTCCACTCATTTTCCGATGTGGGCAAGAAGTCAGCCAGACCTGCACCTCCTCAACAAACCTGGTCAGAGTTCCTGCAGGGTGTGACACCCAGAGAGGGTTTTTGCCACCAGTTGAGGGTTTCTGTAGGGTTATAGAATTGTTTAGGTTGGAAAGAATCTTTAATATCATTGAGTCTGACCAAACACTGCTGTGTCCATCATTAAACCATGTCCCAAAGTGCCACATCTTCATATCTATTAAATATCTCCAGGGATGGTGACTCCACCACTTTCCTGGGTGGCCTGTTCCAATGGTTGGTGTTGTAGGTTGACCCTGGCAAGATGCCAGGCACTCATGAGAGATAGGGAACAGCAGAGATCACAGCCAAAATAGGCTCAAGCTTGAAGACATGAA
>WBMZ01014828.1:0-137529 GCA_013400975.1 Atrichornis clamosus
CCCGGGGTCGGGGGTCCGCGCCCCGCCCGGCGCCACTCACCCTGGGCGGCCGAGGCTGAGGCCGAGCCGTGCGGCTCCGCACGTCCCGCCCCGCGCTGCCGGCAGGGGCCGGCCCTCGGCGCCGCTCCGCCCTCCTGCGGGGAACAGGCAGCGATGTTAAGGCGGGATGGAGGGGCTGGAGGGGTGCATGGCTGGATGCAGGCAGGCAGGCAGGCACCTGCAGGGCACTTCTCGACGTCGCGAGCATGTATTAGCTTAAATTACACGTAAATAGGTCAGGAAAGCTGGATGGCTTTCCAGCGTCATCCCTGTCGTGTCCACCCTCAGGCAGTCGCAGTTTACGCATTCACTGATGAAAACTCTGCTACTCTTGGACAGCGTACAGTTTCCAGAGGGTTTTATGAGCAAAGCTGTTTTGAGCATGTTTTTCTGCAGAAAGAAGGCAGTGCTTGCTTTCATCCAGCCTCCTCCTCTCGACTCTTCCCCAACAATCTCAAAACCTTATAGTCCTTTTCAGTCAGAGACTTTGACACATTTCCCCCCGCTTTGGATTCTGTAAATTACCAGCTAAACAGACGAAGCCCCCAAAACATGTACCCAGAGATGGGAAAGGCTGAAACGCAAGTCCCACCATCTGGCAGATGAGCTCTTTCAAGTCCACCACCAGGCCGTGCAGCCCAGGGGCAGCTCCTGGCTCCTGCTCCTGTTGGCACAGGACGTGTCACCTGAGCGAGTTCACCTGAGGACAGGGGAAGAGAACACCCGGAGGCTGCTCCCAGGGGTTTGTGCACAACATTTCTCTCATTACACTGCTCCATGGCACTTGCTATTGTTGATTTAAATTGAGATTTTGAGATGGACTGTACACCCTGCTTATTAAGCAGTGTATTTTAGATGCTAGTGAAAGTTAAAAAGAAAAAAAGAAAAAAAAAGAAAAAAAAAAAGAAAAAAAAAGCAATGCGCAATTGCACTATCACCATGGTTTTCTTCCACTTTGATTTCAAAGTTCAAGACAACAAATTCCTAGTCTAACATTGCTAACATGAAAGAAATGCTTTTATGTACTACAATTTTGAGGAGTACATCAACCAAAGAGCTTTCATTTTCACATTACATTGTTGTACTTGTTAGATGTGCTCCTTCTAACTTTACATTAACCCAGGGCAGGGCATGTTAACATGTGAGGTTTGCAAAAGCACAGGTCTTTTAATAACAATAGAATTCACAATAGCACAGGTTATGCAAAATGGGTACAGAAGGACACGAGGTTGGCTTGCTTTGGTCTCTTTGGCACATATAGATTGCAGACTCCAAGAGGCACAATCATCCCAGTGTTTCTGAGGCAGTCTGTCGTGCATTCTGTATTGTCAGAGGCCTGGAACAATGAAGAGCCCAGGTGATGCTGGCTGATGGAAACCTGGTGTAAATACTGAATCTTTGCTGTAAGAAAATGGCCACATTGACTTTCAAAACTGTTTGTAGTGACCTCAGACAAATATGTTAATGCAAATGTGTAGGTGGATTTTCTAAGAAGCTTTATAAAAAGATTGAAGTGAATCTAAACTTAACTTCAAGACAGTGGGGTGTTTGGTGTAGTGTAGAACACCTGGCAGTGTTCTACAATCATCTGTGCCTGATAAAATAATTCGGCATAAAACTTTCTTCTATTATGGTAATTTCCTCCAGCAGCAGTGGCATTAATGAAGTGAGACCAACTCTACGTGGACACCAGAAGTATGAACTGTTCCGCAAAGATATGCATTTCACCAAAAATCAATTAACACATAAGAATTCTTGTCCCAGAAGAGCCAAAAGCACGGAACTCCACAGCGCCTCCTTTCACTGCCTCCTCCCAGCACACTGCCCTCCCAGCTGCCAGCACTGTTGTAGGCAGCTGAGGCCTTTACATATTTAGCAATGACCCTCTCTTGTCTGTCTTCCAGGAACTTGTCCAGTCTCCCCTTGACCCACATAATGCCATTCTCTGGCAGGAGTCCCCCGGCTCTGCTCCCCCTCCTGGGAAAGACAGGGAAAGCAGAAGGTGAGGAATGTGTATCCACAGGGGCTGCTCCTCTCCTCTGAGGCTGCATGGACCCACCAGTGGTAAAATGGGTTAACACCATCCAGTTTTGCACTCCAACCACGCTGTCCTTCAGCAATTTTATCTGAGCAGTGCCAGCTAGAAACAGCTCACTGTTTGACCATGAAGCCTAATTGTACCAAATACAAGCAAAACATTCTTTTTTTAAAATCCCAAGTAAACAGTCTGTATTCTAACACACAATAGGTCTGTACCAATTAAATACAGTATGGCAGTATATAAATTACAGTTCTTTACAGTAAATAGTAAAATATGAGAGTCTGCTTACTGTACACAACAATCAAAGAAAGAACAGCAGCTTTTCAGTAAGGTCCCAGGTATCTCAATCATTCACTTGCTAAGAAAAAGAAAAGATACAGCAGGCCATTCACTTCACTCATTTTTTACCGTGTTACTTTACAAATATCCAGAACACTTGTACAGGCATCTACAGTATCTACATGTGGAACAACCTTCTTAGGAATTCATGAGCACCAGACATAAATTCCTCCATCATTCCCATTATTAAAATAAACTTTACAGATTAAAATTACTTTAGCAGGTTGTATTTCATCTTGATAATAACCAGCAAGTAACAAGTGCAAAGTTTGCAGTCATGATCCATTTACTGCTTCTTTGTTTCCCCATTTTCCCCCTACACCCAAAAACCCCCAAACCCCCTAAAAAACCCAAAATGTTGTCCTCTCACATCCTTGCAGTAATACTGTTTCTGCAGTCAAACTGCCCGGCTGGCTTATGCTAACACATGAAATGCCAGATGTACAGCTTCAGGCATTGTTAGTCATTCCAATCCAATGCCAAGTCAGCACAGTGGCAGGCCTCTAGGAAGACAAAAAATACGAAGCAGTTGGATATTTCAGTGTGCTTAAACACAGAACATAAGGCTGCACGGTGCCCAGTGACTAAAAGAAACATGGCACCAAGTTACCAGTTAAAACATTTACAATAGAAAGATATAAACAGCAAATATGTCAGTCTAAAACAAGTTCTTTGGTAATTAAGAACAGCAAACTGTAGCTTTTTTTTTCCAAATACGGATTTACATCCTGGTTTTCCCACAATAAAATATCTTTTGTTGTTTAAAATATATCTCCCAAGTTGTTGCGTAACAAATAGTCCAGTACCTCAGTTATCTACAGATCAGCTTGAACTGTATTTTAGTGTGCAGCCGTATCTGCCCACTGGCAGACAAACTATAGATACACATTCATATATATATAATATATATATTATTTATAAAAAATTAGAGAATTAAGTCAAGGACTCTAGAGAATACACATTCCGTATGGACAGGTTAAAATGTACAATAGCTTCAAAAATCCATAAAGTTTTCTACACAGTGATGCGTGTAGTAAGTGCAAAAATACTGCAGTTTAGTTAATCCAAGATTTCCTGTTTTCCTGTTTCCTAGAAAAAGCAGAAGCTGCTGCATCTCCTGAATGGCAGAGGAGGTCTCCTCCTGTCTTGGGAGTGGCTGATGAGCCTTGAAGCACAGAACTTTTCCGTTTCTCTGTGGAAGATGCCTGAGGCCGTGAAGTGCTACTCCATTTCCTTGCCGGAGCTGGTGCTTTGCTGAGGCGCCCAGGACGAACAAAAACACCGTGTCGTGGTTTGCAGTGGAAGTACTCTCTGCCTTTTACCATTCCATCGTGCTTCCCTTCAATGAAAAGAAATGCACAGGATTAGATGTTGGTACTTCCATCAGCACATACAATTGAGGCGCTGAAGTGTGAATAGCTTTGCTTATCTGTCAAATAGTCAAGATTGTTCCTGCCGAGTGACGAAGCCAGATGCTCACCGTACACTGGGGAGAACAAAACTTGGAAAGGAGGGCTTGAATTGTGACCAAAAAGATGATTTTCTAAAATACTACTTTGCTAACTAACAGTTTCAAAAGTCAAGCGCTTGTTCACTTCGCAAAATAAGCTGACCTCGCTTGCAAAGCTTAAAATTTAGCTGCCAGACAAACTTCTGCCATAAGTGATATTATCTATTAAACTACTAGAACTATCTTGTTTTCAAATGATCTGAAGCATTTCTATAGAAGCCTCTTAACACTTGCAGAGCACTGGCTCATTCTGAACCCTCCAAAGTTAAAGAACATCTGTGCTCTACAATTCACCTTTCCCCAGTGGAAAACAAAAATAAACCTCTGAAGCCCACTGACAGCAAACCTATCTGACAAGTGATGCACGCTGTTAGTACTGTCCATGAATACGTGAGTGTTGATTTAAAAAAACCTCCCAATTTTAGGCTTTGATTGTTTCTCTGATCTATAAAAATACATGGGTACCAACAGAAGTCCCACAACATGCAAAAGCATTATCTTGCATAAATCAAGAAGAGCAGAGCTTTAAGACAGTTAGAAATTGATCAGAACATCCCTATAACCAGAAAGCTGAGAACTGGGTGTATCGGATACTAAGCTTCAAGAAACTGAAGGTACTTCCCAGGACTGAATGAGATGGAATGATTGTACTGTGACTTTAAAAATTGTTCACACCGGCTGCATAAATAACCCGGAGCGTATTTAGTCTTACCCAGCTGAACATTGAGTTCGACTCCAACCCAGATTCCGGCTGAAAAATCCACTGTTCCAATGTATCTCACTGTGCCCATCTTGTTACTTCCCACACAGACTTGTTCGCCCACGGCCACCCAGCTCGGCAAGACGTGGGCTTGATCTGCAGAAGCACCTTCTTCACAATCAGAACCATCCAAGTGGTCCTTCGTAATAAAATCAACCATGGAAGCTTCAGGGTAAGCCTCGGGGTCTGAAGTGTCCTTTTCCAGTCCAGAACAGAAAGGGCTTTCCACAAGCCGGTCACCTGCTGCTGCTGCAGAGCTCTGCTGGCCCCCACACATGCCCTGCCCCTTGTCAGGGCCTTGGGGTGACTCCGAGGTGCTCACTCCGTTAGAGGACAGCAGGGAACACGACTGCGGAGCTGCCGAATGGTCAAAGTCCTTCCCGTCTTCGACACCCATGAACTCCGTAAATGAGTGATCTTCCAGAACGTCCGTCGTGTGCTCAACTGTTACTTCGCATGCCGAAAATTCAATTGTACGACAGGAATTTTTGCCATCCATGGGACTTAGAGCTGAGAGCGATCCAGCTCTAGGCAACTTCTGAGAGTCTCTGTCAGTGGCACTGAACGACAGCGGTACTTGCTCCGTTAAGGCACTGTTTTCCTTCAGTGGTAGCACAGGTAACTTTTCTCTCGCTAACTCCTTTTCTGACTCTCGACATTCCTTGTTCAAAGAAGATCTTAAGTCATGTGCAAGGGATGATCCTGAGGGATCACTAGAGTCCAGCTCCTTCGTGTGACTGGCTAGCTGGTCTGTGCTATCACTACAGGGAACAAGCATGTCAGACAGGGTAGCGTTAGAGGCACTGTGGGAAAAGTAGCCACTAGTGATACTGCTAGTGGTGGGGCTGCGGGATACCTCTTTCTCAAGAACACGTGAACTCATGAAGTCTGATTTAGAAGAAAACCATTCCCTGTTCTCCAGGCTAGCATTGTAAATACTGAAGTCAGCAAACTCCTCCGGTACATAAGGCCGGAAATTTTGAAAACTTTGTGGACTTATCAGTTTCTTATTAATGGCCTCCAATTCACTGTCTTCCTCCTCAGAGTCCTGCAAGTGAAGAGAGAGTTGCATGGGATTAGGAACGTATCACACCAAGATTTTCAAAATAAACTAACCAGCCTTGATTTTTTCCTTTCTGAGCATGGACATATGTATACCTTTAATATTCTTTAACTGGAGAATGGAAGACACCATTGGAAAGAGATGCCAGAAGCATATCCTGTCTACACTGAGCTATTCAATTTTTAGAAAATAAATTCTAAATAGTTCAGGAAGTATGAGGCAATGAAAGAGAAGTTACATGTTTTCATCCATGTATGACAAACTTTCTTCTGCTATGATTTAATTAAACCCCTTGAAGGTATTGTATAGAGCTAATTCACCACCTAACAAGATAAACATAAATATGAATGGAAGAGGCCTTACAGGGTCTCTGCTGTAATAGAGATTATTAAAAACTTTCCTGCACAATGGGATTTTCTATTAACCTGGTATCAGTGAGGCTAAATCATTTTGCTTACCCTTGGCTATCACACCTGAACATGTTCAGGATGTTTGAAAATAAAGGCAAAAGGATCAAATGTTGCAGCGAATCTTGAAGAAAGCATTTGTAGGCACACCTGTATGTGTTTGGAGGGAAGTAAGTGACACTAATCAACCTGGCAGAATTTGGAGATACCTCCCTGAATTTCCCTTTGGTAAGGAGTGGGGATGCACCATGACCAGACCACAGATGTGGCTTTCACAGAGTCCACCTGAAACTCAGGACTTCAGTCTGTGAAGATGCATCTGAGAGACTCCAGCCACACAGTGGGGCTGCTCCCCCAAGATAAAATACTGTGGGCAGGACACCACATGGATGCTTTTTTAAGTACTTCCTTTTTAATATACCTATATGTCTTCATTTATACATATATATGCAGGTATGAACATATGTATATGAATACACACACATATATTAAAAATGGTTTGTTTACAGCAAATTTCTACTAGAAAGAATAGTATTTTAGGAAAAATGAAAACTGCTGAAGTACTTTAGAGAAACTCAAGCCCCTATTATTTCTCATTTCCTTTATCTGCATCACAGATTTCAAATACTAGTCAAGGCAGATCCTGTGTAATATCTGAGGTACTTTGATGCTTTCAGACACCTGCTGTGAATCACCAATGTAAGGAAAAGCAGAATAGTTAACCAGATGACCACTGAATACCAGCACATCAGGATAAAGCTCCTCTTGAAAATGCTTCCTATACTTCATAATAGCCAGGACTGCTTAAACAACTTTGTATAACAAAACTTCAAATACGCAGACAGGAAACAGATTTGTTCAGTTTGCCTATGTCAGAATGATCACAGGATTGTTAAGATTTGAAAGCACCTCGAGGCAAATTAGCCCAATCTTCCCCCTGCTCAGCAGGGTCAGCCAGTGCAGACTGGCCAGGACAGTGTCCAGCTGGGTGGGTTTTGAGGTCTCTGTAACCTTCCTGCACAACTCATTCCAGTGTCTGACCACCCTCACAGGAGACAAAATGTTTTCTCAGTCCATCCTGTTCAGTTGGAATCTCATGTGTTTTGATTTGTCTCATGTCCTGTCACTGGGTACTGCTGAGAGGAGTCGGCCTTGCCTTCACCCAATCCCATCAGGTGTTTTTATGCATTGAATAGATGCTCCTGAGCCTGGTCTCCTTAAGGCTGAACAGCTCCAGATCTTCCAGCCTCTCCCCATACGTCAGATGGCCCTTATCTGTAACAAGGTCTCATTTCCATTCCTACCATGTTCACGCTCATAGCAAATACAGTTCAGTATTACCCATGCAGAATGGTCTCTTAAGCTGACTCACAATTTTCCAAAATATTAAATTTTTGTTGGCACAGCAATCAGCATCTGAAAAAGATGCTTCTACATGTCTACGTATATCTGAGAAATCCAACCACATTTCATATTGTTAATACTTGTTCAAGTAAAGGCTTGGCATCCTTTGCTTACCAATTTTTACTACTCTGCTTCAGTTATATTTCATATGGAATTTGGATGAAGGCTTTAGTTTGCAATTATTTATTTCTCTGAAGAAGGGGGATACTGTTATGAAATGTCATAGCATTATTCATAATTTTGAAAATCATGTTATTAAAATCTGAAATCTACACGTAGTCCCTTTAGAAGTAAAGGAAAAAAATTAATAATTGCTTTATTGAGACTAAGAATGCCCTTCCAAAAGCCTTACACAAAGCATCTCTTTTGCATATTGCAGTTGCTCATTTCCAAGGGATGCTTTCTCAATTATTCTGCTTACTTCTTCCCTTTGGCCCTTTCTACTTCTGCAAAAGTAAGTTGTGTTTTGTGCAGAACCCTTAGTGTGTGTTTTTTCGGTTTTTTTACATTACAAACTAAGAGTTTATTAAAGATACTTTTAAAAGTTGAAGATTATATATGAACTCCAAACCAATAAACATTTAATGTAGGTGGTATTTCTAGTAGATACTTGCTAAACATCCCCTTGAGACTGAAAGACGTCTTTATAACAGTTCTTTGTGTCTCTTTTGAAACTTGCAAAATTTCTCATTGGACACACAAAAAAAAAAGATTTAAAAAGTCCTAACACACGTGGGGGCCCTGTTCAGAACCAGACTGGATAAGAGGCTGTAACTGTGGAACGGCTCTACAGACACTGGTGACTTGATTAGGAAAGGATCAAACAAATAACCACATTGTCAGTCATGTGCCATTTCATCTTCTGTACAAAAGCTAAGGTACAGAGAACCAGTCTTCTTACTAGAGCACAGGTTATGAAAATGCTGCAAAAAGGTGGTGAGACACCACCTTGTGACAGACAAAAGCTGCCCCTGGTGGAGACAAGACTATTTCCTTTCAGAGCTCATCTTAAGTTTCCTGATAGGAATTCCAGAAACAAAGTAATTTCAGGGTTCTTCAAAATTCTGTGGATGTAAGATGTTGGGGAAAAAAGAAAGAAGGTGCCTTGTGCTGCTCAGGCTATTGGTAGAAATAAAGATAAAATCCTTGAAAAACTGGTAAAGAAACTTCAGCCACTTCCCTGGGATGTAACAGAACAACTATAATTAAAAATAGATTTAAGAACTGATAACAGTAAGAACATGACAGCAAGAACTAAGGAGACAACATTGTAAATGAAGTTTTAGCAGTAACAGAAGCAAAATAAGCAAGAGCACAGAGCAGTGTCCCTACACCTGCTTCGTAACAAATAAACTGTGCAGTTAAAAGTTAAAGCAACTGAGCTTTCAAATCCCTAAATTACACCTTTCAAGTAACCTCAAGATGTTAGTTCTCATTTTACTACTTTAAAAAACAGTAATACTTATTTAGTGGTTGCACCACTGGTGCTTCAATTTCCATTGCCTGCTAGGAGGGTTTTCTCTTAACCAAATGCCCCTTAGATGTATTAATTACTGGCAGTATTTAAATACACTTAACTTATGAAAATACTTATGAAAATACACAATACTTATGAAAACATTTAATCTGACCTTAACATAAGCCACTGTACTCCTATGTTATATAGAACATGTCCTTGTATCATGCTGTTTTGAAATAGCTGCAGTATCAAATACATGTGTAAGTACTCTCTGAAATTTCAGGTTGAATGCTCCATTTCAGGTCAGTTGAATGAAATATTTTTTGTTAACTGCTTTTTTTTCCTTCCTTTGACAGATGTGAATATTCAAGAGGACTTAAGAGACCTCAGAGAAACATGAGAAAAACATCATTCTTATGCATACTTCAATGCAGAACAATCTAGTTAATATTATTAGGTTCCTACATGTCTAATTGCTTTACTTCTATAATATTTTTTACATGCTGTAAGATGCAAGTGAGCATCACACCTGAAGCAACACCAATCATCCAGTGATTCATTAGGAGCTGGAATGAGGCTCCATACCTTGGAGCAATCATTTACAGTGTGGATTAATAATGTGAACATTTCCTGTCGAATCAGAAAGGAGCAGGCAGCTGACGTTTCATGCGGAGCTGTGATGCTGCCCTGGTGTAATTTCTGAGCTCGTTCCAAGAGCACTATTCACAACTGTGTGACATACATATTCCAGCCTAGTTAAAAAATAAGACTTGCTCCAGCTCTGAAAAATGGGGTATCCTGGGAAGCCTACATCCTACAAAAGCTTCTTTCCTAAAGTGATAAAAACCCCCAGAAGCATCATTTGGTAAACACAACACCATAAGCTGGCAGGGCTATGCAATATAGCCGTGTCAGCTTCCTCCCCAGTAGTGGCTGCTAGTTCTTGTCTGTGTCCCCAGTACCCACTCTAGGGTCTATAAGGTCATCAGGCAGAGGACTAGATCCAAATGAAATGTAACTCCATGGTAGTCTAGCCATCAACTGGGTGGACCAGTTCTCTTGATCTGACTTCCTATGCAACCAAACAAAAAGCTATATTGATGCAAGGGACGTCAGTAGAAGCAAGAATCTGAGAAGTGAAAGAAAGCTCTTTCCAGGATCCTGTTGGCTACAGCACGTTTACAGAGTTCAGTGAATTAGTTCCATTCTAGTTGGAAAAGGCTGGTGGCAGGATGCTGCCCTTTTCCAGCTCTGAAAGCTTCTACATATCTGTGGAAAGCAGCACAGGCCAATGCCTGGGTTAATTCAGGGCATGCATGGGGTTGAACTTTGTTTTCACTCCAGGGATTAAACTGCCCTCAAATTGCTATGGAAAGTTTTGTAATGATTTATTTTCCAAGGGATGTTTTTTCAACCCAACAGAAGATTTTATCTTCCAAATACCTTCATGCTATTTGTATCAGTGACTCAGTGCAAGTCAGCACGTCAGCTACCGTATGGAAAATTAACATGATCAAGAATAAAACAGCTGCCACCCAAAACCAGCAGCCAAGCTTCAAATACACCCACCAGAACACTCAGGATACTTTGGTCTAACAACCTACAAAATAGCATTAGAAATCCAGAACAGGCTTTTTAATGGCACGACTACATGTTAGAAATAAAAGTAACTTGTCAACAGGAAGAATTCATGACTAGCACTTTGTGGAAAAGAGGTCTATAGCACTTACAGGAAATAATTCGAAGTTCTGAATTTTAAATCTAAAGCTCAGATTGAAGCAAGTATTTGCAGCCATGTTCCACAGCCCCCAAACCAAAACCATCATACAGCAGAAATGATGATACACCTTTTGTTGAAGCAGCAGTGAGGAAAGAATTTAGCAGGTGAAGATTAAAATAAAAGCCCTCCACCTCCATTTCCACCTGAATTATGATGAAGACAGGCTGCAGGTTAATTAAGAGCGGCAATCTTATTTTAGTCATATTACTTCCACGTCAGGCAATTATAAGCTTTTTACAGTGTACCCACACCTAAATGCACAGTTACTTACACCAAATGGGATCATTCCATTTACTCTGGGGTATAGTCACAAAATCTAGGTAACATATAAGGTATATTAGAGTGAAAACAGCATGGCTCACTGAACCATCCTTTACTTGATCATTTGTGCCCTGTAAAATCTACAGCCTCCCCTCTCCCCCCGCCCCACAAGACAAATGACATATAAATATTAAAACCCAAAACAAAACAAAAACAGATCACAAGAACCCAATGGAGTTAGTTCCAAAGACAGATTCCATTTGCAAGCCAGGCAAGCAACTGTTACAAACATAACCTACAATCAGCCACAAGTGGTTACAGCCACCTTACAACATCTTTTTCCTGCTGCAGTAGCGTCAGTGCCTCAAGCCCATCACCAAATGGCCCTAAGCCCACCACCAGGCCTCAAGACAGAAACTGGTGCAAAACTTACAATCTTCTCCTCAGGCATGCTGCTGGCACTGCTTCCTGCAGGCACAACACAGCCAGCACAGTGCACCTGAGATGGAGGCATGCTCTGCAAAGGTTAAGACACACAACACATCACACAAACCACAGCTCTGACCACAGTGCTAACTGGGTGCCACGTTAGGAAGGCATGAAGGCGTGATGGAAGTGAAACACCCAGGCTGGCCACATATGCATCAAAATTCAAGTTAATAGGCTCCTCCCAGAGTTTTCGGTTGAGGAACAAAGGGCAGAATGGAAACCACCCCAGAACACTGTTTCACAGAATTATGTTTGATTTATGAAAAAAACACACCAACATCTCACTGGAGAGAAAAAAAAAAAAGTAGGTTACAGCTACTTTAAAATAGAAATATCCTGTAAAGGAGAATACTTACCAAGAAGTAAAAAAACCCAAAACACCAAAACCCCAAAACCCCACAAACCCAGTATTTTGGGTAAACCACAAAGAGCAAAGCTCCACCACACATAAAGAGTGGCCTGAATAATTTTATCAGAGAATTACAAAATTCTGTTGCAACAGATACAAATGATTTGCCAAGTACACAAAATCACTCCATCTCCTTTAAAAAAGCAGGAGTTTTCAAAAATTACCTCTTGGCTAAGTAGAGGTCGGCTTTCAAGCGGGGTCTTCCTTTTATGTTCCTCTTTCACTGGCATTAAGGGCTTGAAAAACTTTGGTGGTTGGGGAGAAAATGCTTTAAAAGGGCTGGCCATTAAAGCATGGGAATTCTCTGCTACAACACCTAGGTAAAAAAGCAAAAATACTGTATTTCAGTTCTTCATATCCTGAGCGCAAGAGCATAATTCAAAATTAATGGAAGGTTAAACCATGCATTTGGCAAGTTGCTGGCTACAGAAAAATGTCAATATTTTAGTATTTAACCACTGGCTGGACATGGAATAATGCAGAGCTCAACAAGATTCTCTGAGAAGTCTGGAAATAGAAGGATAGCAGAGAATAGCAGTATCTGCCCCCTCCATTCTGAGGCTCCAATATTTCTTCTGTTTCATCTTGATCATAAAAGCAGTGGGAAGTGTCCTTGAAACTGCAACTGGCAAGCACTTTGCTTTCTGTGCCTCACCTCTGCCCACAACACTGCAAATCTGCCCTGTAACCACGCCAGCCATCCTGCTCAGCCAGAATGATCAAAAAGGAAATTATAAGCAAGGAAGCAATGAACAAACTCTCAGTCCCACTTTATTGCAGCAGTATCTCTACCTGCACTGCCTGATCGACTGGTGCATGTTACAAAGTGACCTGGAGAAAACAAGACACCTGTGACAGACTGACATGGAAACACAGAAAATATCCAAATCATGTAAAGAACCTGTAAAAGGACACTTCCCACTTTAAAAAAAGCATCTTCATTTTCAAATTCACAAAACAACAGCAGCTGCTTTTTGTTCTTTTGTGTGTGTGTGCTTTTCTGTTTTGTTTTGGGTGGGTTTTTTCTTTTTTTTTTTCTTCTTCTGTTTTGATGCATATTTAGCATGTTCTTCTGCCCTCCTCTTGTTTTTTTTGGATACCTTCAACTTTACATCCTTTCCTGGATATCTTATGCATTTCTTCTTTTCTCCCCTACTTCCAGATTATGTTTAGCTCCTAAACCAAGAAGCCAGATAATGAATTTGGTAGGAAAGAGCACTGGGAATTTAATGTTCAGTGTAATGCAGGAAATAAAAATCTACCAGCACTGCCATTACATATATGAAGTCTCACCACTGCCATCTTTGCTCTTGCGAGGTGACTCCCTGGGCAAAGTACCATAGCATGATACATCTTGATAACTGGAACAACAGTCAGATATATCTAGGTGACTTTCAGACCAACCCTAAAAAAACCAAAAATACATAAATCTGCATGCTGATGCAGGCAAATGTGGAAAAAGTAATAGGTAAACTCAGGTGTTTGGTTTTTTTAAAAATCAAACATAACCCACAAACCAAAGGTATGTCAAGTTACTGACTTCAGACAATTTTCCTGTCACACACAAATGGATTGTTTTAAAGCTAATTAGCCTTTCAGTGAAGTATTTAAAGTTTTGCACTAACTTTAGCTTTCTTAAATATCAGTTTATACAATTCTAATATGAAAAGCAGAGAAGGACAATAAGGTTTAATTCAAAATAATATGGAAATGGTGCAGCATTTTGAAGGTATGTTATGTAAACCCACTGCTTTAAAAATACCGTTTTCCTATTTTTTTTTAATTCTCAAATGCATCTTGCTTCTGGGGGGGTGGGAAATCTGGGAATGTGAGCCATTTGCTGTCACGTTTCCATACCTTATCATCTTCATCGCAGGCAGAAAGATCCAGTCGGCTACAGGACACCTGCAGAACACCAACAAACAGAATGACAAAATGCCTACCTTTTATTTATAAAATATGATGTCTTGAGCAAACTCTGTGATCGTTTAGTCCTAACAACTTTTCTTCTTTCTCTTTTCAGATCAGATTATGTAAAAAGACATCCACATTTCTGCTGTATGAGTGGGTGATAGGAGAACACACGAAGTGCACACAAAATGGAAACTATCCCTTACACTATGAGAAAAGTTAAAGGGACTTGGAGGTAAAAGTAATCTGAATCAGAGCAGTTGTCATCCTAAACTACTTCCAAAACACATATCCTTATAAAAGGAGAAGAGTTTCAACTAATCCTCCCACTTCCTTGTCAACTTCATCTCCTAGGATGGACAGTTGTGGTGAGTGGTTTCAATTCATGACCACCTTCCCACAGGTTGGTTAGTCCTAGCACAGAGCAATCATTACCACATCTCGTGGTGTCAGCATTACACCAGCACACAAATAGCAGCCCCCTGCCCCGTCAGTGCCAACCCACCAGACGATGAAGGGTCCTTACGTTGTGGACGTTTGGAGTGCTGATGCTCCTGCGGATGCTTCTGGCTTTGGTGGAGAGTGCCTCTTTGACTGTGACTGCCTGAGTGAGGAGAACAACACACTAACACCAATGCCATGGTCTCCTCAGGAGGAGTGATCATCAGAATAGGTACTTTTTTCAGTGTAGCTAACAGCAGCAATCAGGGCTTGCAGTGACAAATTTTAATTTGCACACACAACCCCCAAAGCTCCTGTCTGAAATTCATTCTTTGGCCTTTGCCTGTTCAGCACTGCACCACTGCCAGCTTTAGATACTAGACCCACCACCACTGGAAATGTATATTTCACAGAAGTAACTTAGTCTTACATTTATCTGCCCAGCATTCTCTACAAAAAACGCAACTAAAAAAAAAAGCAATGCGGTATTTTTAAAAGATCAATCATCTCATCTTGAATTCTCGTAATCCAGTGCAAAGGGTGCCAGAAATGCCTTTTCCTTGCCTGTCTTAGTCGTTCAAGGCTCAGAATGTTCTCCACTTGCAGCACACCACGTGTGTACTTTTCAATGTATGTCTCGCCATCGGATGTGCCCTCGTTCTCACTCCTTGCAGCCATCAGCGCTAAGGTCTCACGATCCTCAATTTCTTCCGTAGCCTAAAAAGCAAGTTACACCATTGAAGGTTTTAAAAAGTAAAGCCTATTGTTTTTAATGTTTTGATTCACTTTTTTAGGCCAGTTCAATCCAGAAATTCATTTGAATCGGTAATCTTAAACTTGATCAGTAAATCTAATTAAAGTCAATAATCCAGGGCTTTTCAATAGAGATGCAAATGATGCTGAAGAGATCCAGCTTGGGGAAGTTTTGCAGAAATAATGCATATATAACCTGAAATCACATACGTTAAGAATCAACTAATGACAACTTCCTAGGCAAGGAAATGTAATTTCCTTCTCAAATCTTAAAATATGCTGTGATTTCCCTAGAGTTTAAAATTTAAGTAGTATTGCAACAAAGTGACAATTACATCATGACAAGACTATTTATGTTTTCATTTGTCCAGCATGTTTACCTTTAAAATAAATCTTATAGCACATTTACAACTTGTACAAGCTTTTCCTATAAAAAGCAATTTACATGCCTGTGAACTCAGTTTTCCAGCTACTCTGTTTTCACAGATCTGAACATTCCTCTGAGCACCCTCTACGTTTTCCCTGTAGACACTAATGGGATTTCAAAAACAACTCTACTACAAAAACTCAGTTAAACACAGTAGAAGAGAAAATAAAATCCCTACAGTTTTCAACTGTTTGAAGATAAACATGATCTCACCATTGAACTTCAGTATATACACTTTGGCAAGTTGCCTCATATCAGCAAAGCAGGACATTTTCTTCCTAATCAGTATCACCCACTGCAGTAGGTCAGTTCTGCTTGTTTCTGTGATTTTGCCAGAGAAATATGGTGTAATTTACCTTTGGTATATTAGATACTATTTCATAGGTCACTCCACAGGCATAATATATATTTTTCAAGGATATTCTCCTTTTCAGGCTCTGGGTAAAACTCTAGAAATAAAGAAATTTCCAGTTATTGTTTTGATAATTATTATTTATGGCATCCTAAGAAATAAAAGGGTGCAATGAAAAATCTGACTGCAAAGGCAATCAGGACCATAATTTATAAAATTATTTTTTTAGCATTTATGATACTTTAAGTACTCTTTACAGCCCTGTGCTCAGTACACAATCAGTGGAAGAATGGACAGTTCAAAGGAATACACCAGAAGCACACAGCTTCACTGCAACCTATAAAAACCTAGTTTTCATTTTTCTTTTGTAAGAAGTGGAGAGATCAAACTTACAAAATGAAGCAAGCAGCTAAGAAAACATATTAATTAAATTAAGAATATGAAACAAAATAAGGAATAAGAAAAATATATAAACTTATTACCTGCTTGTTATAAATATTGGCTGCAATCCTTTTGCGTAATACCAGTTCCATTGCAGCAGGATGACTGAGCTGCACAGTAGTCTTCACTATTAAGTAAATTCTCTCATTTTGAGGGGTTACCCTATTCAGGTGCACTGAATCATGGACAGAAGAGTCCCATGCAGCAGTGGCTGAAACCTATGTAGACAAATTGAAAGAAAGAAAGGGAAATCAAAGATTCAATTACTCTAATAGCAGGTATCATTTGCAATGATTTAATGTGAAGTCGAACAATTCTTTAATGGGAGAAAAACCTGCATCATTGAACAAAGTAGAGTCAAACCTCCTTTTCATAGTGAGGAATTTATCAGAAGAAGCATAAAAGAGGTGTTCAGATACTGGGGAAAACACTTATGGCCACAATCTCTGCCCTGTGCAAACCCTGCCCCAAAAGGAAGTCTTCGCATGTCTGGAGACAACGGAAAGCAGAAGGAATACAAATCCTATTGCTGCTGTATCAAAAGTCTATTAATTTTGGGGTAAAATCTTCCATTTACGTTCGATTAAATTATAATGGCCCAGACAAAATTAAACCTGTGCCTCTTCTGCAGGATGACTTTTTCCTGCCCTCTGCCTCCTCCCCAACTTTGGTGTCCCATTTATTCTGGGAAGGGTCTCTTAAGCAATGGCCTGAGTAGGTGCAGAACATGGAAAAAATTAGTTAAGAAATTCCAAAATGGATTCAGAATCATTAATTTCCAACAATTCTCAAACCATATATTTAAAACCCAGTAATTTTGTGCTACAAATGAAAAAAGTTTTATTTAAGTATTAAGCTTTACCTAGAGTGCACAACAAACTAAGTAGTTTTCTCTAAACTACTAAGAGCCTGCAAGAGGCTGATGAAGGGGTGAGGAAAGCAGAAAAAGGAATTTTGAGTCAGGCAGTTGAATTATTCCTTTTCAAGAGCTAAGTCTTGTCATCTCTGAATTAAGGCAGAAGAGCTAACAAGTCATATCCTCTTAAATTCTAAATAAACAGGCCAGAAAATAAAGGCACTAGATACAGATGGTGTGACAAAAAGGTAATAATAATAATAATAACAATAATAATAATGATTAAATACACAGAAGTAGGAAATGAAACATAAGAAGAAAGCATAAACATAAGCTGCAGTTGTCAAGAAGGAGGCTTGCTAGCAATTTACCTCATCATCACTGTGTTTTATGATCGGCAGATAAAAGAATGGGCTTCCATGTTCCTTTGGTAGTATTGAGTTAACTCCTGATGCATGGGGACCTATAAGTTGTTCATTGGCACTGAGGTCATCAGCTAATGAAACAAGTGTGCAAAGAATGAAATAGTTTTATACCAAAGGAGATGAATATATAGAAGCAAAGTCATAATTAAAAGTTGTAATAAAGGCCTACCTGTATTTCATAATACATTTAATCCTAATTAATCTTATTACTATGCAGTATTTTGAAGATGATTTCAGCATACAAAAGAAATTGAGAGCAGCAGTTCTGGCTGCATTAGGCTTTTAGCTAAATAAATTTTTTTAAAAAGGTGTGCAATGATACAGTCAATCTGTTTAAATATTCTATTTGATGTTTTGTCTTCTAATCTCTACTGATTATGAAAAAAACCCAAACAAAAACATTCCTTGTGAGCATAGATGAAGGAGAGGGTATTTGACTTTCCAAAAGCATCTGCTAAAGCAGGTATTATTGCATTGCCTATATAAATATGTGTAGTAGCCCACTTTAGTGCTGGATCTGTGGATCCTCCTCTACTCTATGTTCAGGTTTATAATTACAGACTTGCTTCCTAAACAGTCCTTAAACGTGGTGCTACCTCTAGTCTCTTGTTACTTACACTGTGTATCTGTGTCTTAAGAATATATATCAATATTCTTCACACATATAAAATGAAATACGTTCAAAGCGAGAATTTAGAATTCCCTAGCAAAACACTCATTATAGTCCTCAACACAATCTTCATTAAATGAGCTGTTTAAGATTCTACAGATATGTCAGTGGGAGGAGCTCTGAAAGCACTGGGAGATTCTCCATTGGTGCTTTAATGACGTGGATTTGTACATCAAAACATTTACAGGATTTCCTTATCTGCTGTTTGATTCAAACTAAACTTGATTTCTTAGGGCATCTTCTGTTGTACAGCCTATCGCTGGACTCCTATGTTCCCCAGCTTTTACCTTTACTTTAAAATAGTTGTGCTTAATTATGCCAACATAAAGAACCAGAAGAAATAGCATTTTACAAGCCATATCAGATAGCGCAGTTGTCAGGACTTGTTTGATCTCTTACAGATTTCAGGTTCATTCTTCCATTTAACAATTTACTCACCCAACCTAATCCCCCATTTCCCCTTGCCCAAGTTTCTTAATCTGCTGTTACAACGTACCATTCAAATCAAGGAAGAGGACAGGTATATGTGTTTCCATTCCTGCAGGTGGAATCCTGAAACAAAACAAACTGCTGGCAACAAGGAAGGCAAATGCCTACCTGAGCTAATTTGGGCAAACAGATCTCCATGCAATACTCATTAACTGTAACCAACAGCTAAAGCTGTCAACATTTTGATGGCTACTCTGAAAGCTTATGTGGCACAGACAGTATTTTGTTTATCTACACACAGAGCTAAATGTAGTGCTTTGCCAAAACTCAATTCACACCACACAGCACCTGTCAGTTGCTGTGAGGATCAGAGTTTTAAACATCCCATCTGTTCCTTATGAAGTTAACTAGTTCTACTATACATAAAGGTCAGCAACTTGCAACTGCTAACAACTGGATATGTAACTACTGGCAAGGTATAGTCTCTATATCCATAAACACACTTTTAGCTACATGACCACAATACACTTCAGGGGGAAAAAATGGCAAGAAAAAAGAGTATTGCTACATCTTTCTCCAAATGAAGGAGAGACATTGGGCATTATCAGAGACATAGTGTACCCTTAATTAGAGGCATATTTCTTGTCTACACTTTCCCAAATCTAACATGCTGCATTATTCATTTTGCATGTCAGTTCCACTATCTTAGTTAAAGTACAGATTTAAATGAAACTAAAGAGAAATATATTACAAATTGAAATGAAACAGAAAACATATTCTTTGAAATGAGAGTTTCTTCCCTCTCAACCCTTTATCAATTAAATTATCATGTATTCTACCATTCTTCTTTGAACCACTCCTTTTCTGAAAGGAATAAAAATATTGGATAATTTTCTCAGAATTGTATAAAGTAGTAAAATACTATATATCATATTCAAAAGTGATTTTCAAACCCTGAAAGCTATTACAAAGCTACTTTATGCAATATATAAACTAAGCAAATCTTTCTTACATTCAAAACAGCCTACATTCAAAACAGCCCAGCTGAAGGCAGTTTGTAGTATTACAGAAGAATATAGGAAGCTCTAATACATTCTTAGATTTTTGCCTTGCAGTGTGTGCAAAGTTTATGTACAAAAAGCTGACAACTCCAATGGTTCTTCCAAACATACCAATTTGCGGGGGCACCGGGAATTCCGCTGCCTGGCGCTGGAACAAACACTGCATTCCTCTCTTCTGTCAGCCCTACCCACTGTTCCACCAGTCGGGCTTCTCGTTCTATATCATCCTCAGATTTTTCTACAGTGGAAGAGATTAGGATTACATATGAGACACATTTTTTGTGGTACAGGGCATAAAGTACTTATGACAGTGAGTTCAAGCTGCAAACCTTGTTTGTTGCTGATCTTTTGGATCTGCTCATCTAAGTATTCTCTGCGTTTTATTAATGCATCAGACCACCTTTCTCTTACACAGTTTAAATCTTCCTCCTAACATGGAAAGAGAGAAGAAAGTCACTAAGTTATGCAGGTAGGAATAAAGGGCAGTGAATTTTGTGGTAATTTAATCAGAATTTATATTAAATCGCTTGCACGATGCAGATAACTTTTTTCCCCTGAACGACATGCACACACTGATTAAGTACTTCATCACCCATGAATGGAAGTTTATTTGCTTTCAAGTCTCAAATTCCAACAGGAGAAAGGAAAATGTGACTGCCTCTGCTGCTGAACAGATTACACACCACAGGCTCACTTACAGAAGTGGCAATCAAATTTTTGGATAGCATGGCATAGGAAAACCGAGTATCATCAGTTGATCATAAATTCTCCTGAAGATTAGACAGGTCAGTAAGCCCTCAAACCTGCACAAAATTTCATTGCTGGCACCTGCTATGAGTGTAATTAAAAGAGTTCTCATGCAAACAAAACCCATCATGCAATCATGCTTTGTGGTATCACAGAAAATCTGGTTTGTCTTCTCTGTGATATGTCAGGAAGCGCATAAACAGCCCGCAAGAAGTTAGTATCTTAAATCATATTTTTGAGATTGCTATGAAACCTAGCACATCATCTTAAGGGATGTCAGCATTCTCACCTAACTGGTTTTACTTCTGTAAGACTGCCTATTAGAAAACCAGTCTTCTATGTAAAAATCTGAAATGTATTTTACTTTGGGAGGCATTTCCTTTTCTGGTCTTTGTCACCTTTTAAAATGAATCTTCTGTTATGCTGTCTAAATTGTGACTTACCACACAGAAAAAACAGGCTCAAGGTTAAGTTTTGTGCAGATAAAAAAAAAAATTGCTTCACTGAAACTTCTGTATTTACCCCCCATTCGCATCCTCCCCTCTCTCTCACACAAGAATTTCAGAAAGCTGCACAACTTAAAAGGTTACGATATTTTCTTTAGAAAACAAACAAAATATCCTATGCTGCAGAATTTGGTTGGAAAAGATGCCTGCAGCTGCTGGTTCTTTTCTCTGTGATATTCACTGAAAACTGTTTTTATTCTAAATTCAAGTGTTAAAGTTTTTATTCCCATAGCAATTCATGTAGCCAGTTAGGAGAGCTGACTGCAGAGTACTAGAGAAGACAGGACACTGTAAGAGCATAAAGTCACAAGGTAAACTGAAAGAGCAGTGTTTTATAGCCCAGGTAGCCTCTAAAATGCACAGCATGTGTGTATTTGAAAGCCGCTTTTGCTTGTTCATTTGAGAGTTGCTGGCCATTAGCATTAGCTGTGCCCCATGCCGCAGGATTGACAGCAACAGCAGCAATACCTGGTAACTATCCATATCACCACCATCATCCTCCTCCTTCTGGTAGGAGAAAATACATTTTGTAAAACACAAAAAAACATGCATTTCTCTCAACAGAAACTCACAGAAACAACCCAAAACGTGAACACAAACATTTCTGCCACAAACTTGCAAAATGTTAAAATTAGAACACTCAAATAACCGGTCTTATTAACAGGCAGAAAGATTTCTTTACATCACAGACTATAGCACCTCATCCATGATTTAAGTATTAGTGAATTTGTTTATACAAAAAAATAAATTAAAAACCCCACAGAATCCAGTGCCAGAAAAAGGACTGAGCAAGAAGATCACTAATCTCAAATTTTACGGTTTCATCTGTATCTAAGGTTAGAATTACTTGCAGTACTGAATGCAACCCTTCTGATAAAAGGCACCTTGCTTCCCTGGGTGACCCATTCCCTTGTTCTTTGACATCGCTGTTAAAATCATGCTGTATTTCCAATATGAATTTGTCCACTATCAGCTTGAAATAATTCATGCTTCTTATGGACTTCTTCTGCTATGTGAAATAGCCCTTTCACATTCAGTGATGACTATTTTTGATTCTGATCAAATAACAACTTGATGGTTTTTGAAAAGGTAAATAGTATCTCACTACAAGACGTTTTTTCTACTAAATTTTTCTTCTGCTTTTGCCCTCCTCAACTTTCACCAGCCTTAGAAGGGAGGAAAATTAATAGCACTAGGAATCTAGTATAAATCACTTTTACACACACAGGTAAAAACAATTTCCTTATTCAATATTAAAAAAACCACACTTGGTACTTTATCAGTTATACATTGAGCTATGAGAAAAAAAGAAGCAGGTTTAGCACCACATGTTCACATTATATGAATTAACCTCAAACTGCAAATACTGTATCGTGTACCAGTGTGCTAAGATTCCTTTTGGAATTATGTTGGGCTGGGTCTAAAGCAGCAGAACCACACCAAAATGAGAAATTAACTACCTTACCTGGTAACTGTCCAAGCCCCTTTGCAGTTTGGTTGACCTAGCAGTCACCCCACCTACAGAGACTGAAAGGACTGCTTCTACCATGAGAGGCAACGTTCCTGAATGCTGCACGGGTTTCACCGTCACCTGAACTCTGCGAGAATGACCCTGAGCAGGAAATTGAGAGGTGGAGAGAAACTGAGAATAAAATTAAAAATCAATTTAAGCATGAGTAAGGTGAAATGGAAAAGATACATACCTGCCTAAGCTGGAAAATTCCCCCTGTGTTTACATCTTTTGCCTGATGAAGTTCAACTGCAGTATATTCTCCCATCTCATTCAATTCTTGTATGGAAATCCACATTTCTATTCTTCGAGTTACTTCATTCCATCTAAAAAGACATCCCACAAAAACCAATGGATGCTGCAGAGTATTTTGTTCACCACAAGTATGAGAAAACTTTTAGAAAGTTGACAGAAGCATTCATTTGAAAATTATTTGTACCTGTCTCTCAGTGTCCTAGTTTTCGCATGAAGAGAATCAACTTCCCAAACAGAGCTGCCATTGCCAGTACATCTGTGACCCCACACCTCAATAGCAAGAGCTCCTTCTGAAATGAACTCCAAAAACTCCTCTGTAACATTCACCACGTAGTCCTGGCAGTGAAGAAAAGAAATCACATTCAATCAAATAACTATCTCCTCAACTGTTTGTAAGGACACAACAGACAGCTAACTACTGGCATGGTAAAACTATACAGTCTGCATTGTAAAGCTTGACTCTGGACAAGAAAGTTGTAAAACTTCATCATCTCAGCAATTCATGCTTCTGCATATCTCATTTCATGCTTTGAAAATTTCCATAAAAATGATGTCACAGCTCCAATGATCTTTTTTAAGCTACTGAGTTTACCAAAGAAGTATATAATCAATCATCATTATATAAACTAGAGTTTTCTCTACACATTAAAGATGACATCTGAATTTAAAAGTCCACTAATTATAAGATCTTTTCCTTTTGCTACATTTTGAAGAAGTGATGAAGTGAAATATGTCATTCTTAAGTATAGTGGAAAGTCATTAGTTATATGACTTGACTCCCCTCCTCCTTCTTCCCCCAGCAAAACAAGGCTCAAACTCTAAACAGTTTCTCTCCAACACATGATCCTCCTGGTAACACTATTTCATAATAAAAATACTTACCTTACAGTGAGAGAAAGTCACTGTAAAATGAGCATCTTTGCTTTGAGGTGAAGGCACATCTGGATCTACCACTGGTGCCGCTACTGTTGACTCACATTGATCCCAAAACGTGTATTGACAAAAGACAAAGTTGGAGAGATTAGGTGGCAGTCCGGTTGCTTCTTTTATTTTTACCTGAGGAGACAAATCATAAATATGATTGCTTCTTCTTCAATTGCAAATCGAAGACTAATACCCAATAAAAATTTTTAAAGGACAGTAAGGATGTCCCCATTTAGGAAATCTTATTTTGCATAGACAGAAATGCAGATGTAAGGAAAGTATTACGTGCATCTAACCCACGTACATGTTTTCTTTGAGGAGGCTGATAACCTCAAGTGGAGAACGAAATGCTTCATCACAGAAGAAATGAAATCTATGCATCACCCATAGATACTACATTAGATGATCAAACAAACCATAGGAGATAGTTACAGGCAATAACTGTTCCCCTTCTGTGTCTGCCAAGGACAGTCCTTGTACCATCACTGTTTATGATGTAGACCTGCATATACTAGAAACTAACGCAAATTAAATCAGCCACTGGCAATTACTGACTGACCTACACTGAACCAGAACAAGGGAAGTCCTTTCAGAGAATTTTTAGCAAGCAATTGTCTACATAGCTTAGTGCTTTACATCATTGACTGACTACACAGTTACAGAGGCCGGAAACTCTAAACTTCATCAGGTGTTCTTACTCACCCTGCAGGAGAGCTTTTTTGCTCTGTGAATAATCTCTCCGTTGTTATCCATGACTTCCAGACTCCCACTCTCACTGGAGTTCTCAGATGAGTCATCTCCTTCTACCACACGTTCTGGGACAGTCCCAGTGACACGCATGACTTCAACATGCAACCGCCCTGCAACCTAAAGGCAATTAAACAGAGAACATATGTGGTGATTTGAAAAACACTTATTCACTGGGAAACAAGACATCAGGCACCATTTGCTTGTTAAAACCCCAGTGTATGGACAGCCTCCCAGCACAAAGAGCCCCATAGGAGCACTGAGGTGTGCCCAGCCTGGCCCTACCTCGCCCTGCTGGCTGATGATGGGCACAGCGTACTGCAGCTTCACGTCGTAGAAAAGGCACTCCAGAAACACGTTGGCGACGCCGATCAAGTTGTGGTTCTCCTGTGCTTCATAGAAAGGATCACCTCTCTTGCCAATCAGCTTCCTTATCTGTTTCAGAGATAATAAAAGCGATGTCATAAAACCGCCAGCGTGGGAACGGGAGATCAAATAACCTCATAGTATTGTAACATCACGGCACAAAAACGACTGCGCTACCAATCTTTTTCTGTTCCTTCCTGTTACACAAACAGAAAGAGACTAGATTCATGTTACAAATCTGAAATGAAATCTTTGAGATGAGACATTATACAATCCTTTCTTTACTAAGGGATATAGTAATAAGATGACCTATGTTTTTTAGCAATGTCGAGACAAAGCAGACTTTACTGTGAGCAAGCATAGTAGCCATTGATTTCAAGATGTTTCACCTTTTCTGCTCTGTTTATACTTTTAAAATGAGAGGTCAAACTATCCTCAGGTTGTGCTGGTCTGGCTGCTGGCTAGCATTACAAGGGCAAAGGGAAGGTGCAGGATGAATCCCACTTAAGCCTACAAGTGCTCTTATAACTCCCGTAGAGCTGAGATCACACCTGCAGCACTTCCTATGCAAATATCCCATACAGCCACAAAGAATTCATGCAGATTCCTGGCACAGTAGGGACTCCTCAGTGAATTTGTTAGTTCCTTCCCTTCTTCTCTTTAGTCTTCAACACATGCACTTGACCTACATGTTTCTATGTAGCACATAGAACACATGCATTATGGACGACATAGGTCATGGAAAGGATGATCCTGGCTCAGGCAGACATAATGTATTCAAAGTATGTGCTATCAGTTCTTACTAAAGTCAGCAGCAAAATCATCGTTGTCTTCAATGGGCACAGATGAAGTGCTTGACCTCCCCTGTGTTATGATTTTAGAGATTCCAATTGTCCCGTCCAAAGCATGTAACAAAGGCACAAGAGTTGTTCAAACATATTTGAGAATGATTCTTGATACAAGTAATTTAGGTGCTCCCTATCAGCCACAAGACAGTAAGATACACTTCGTATGTACTTCTACCTGGATACTTAGATTATGTCTTCTGGAATACTGATTGTCGTGTCTCTTGCCAGTAAGCTTTTGACAAGCCTCATGATTATCTGCCAAGGCTAATGTGCACTTAAATTCTCACAAAACACCACCTGGTTTTGATGGAAATACTGATGTAGACTAAGGATCTTCAATTGGTTTCTTCACTGCTTTGAGGTTGGGGAATATACAAATGAAATTAAAGACTATTACATATTTTAAAATCAAGTTTTACTACACTAATATGTTCTGCGCCTTGAGTGTATCTAAGCAGCATTCTTGCTATCTTTGATACTGACTGCAATTTAACAATTTTATTTCTATTGCAGCTTGCTGCTTGCATGCAGAGCTGGTGGTCATCTGCATGCCAGGTAAACATATGCTCTTAGTGGCATCATGAGTCACTACCTCAGCACAATAGTATCTGACCTCAGCACACTTACATCTGAGAACACGAGTGAGATAGGACATAGCTGTGTTTTATTATGCATGGACAATTTGAATATTTAGTATTAGTCATACTGGGTTTGTTTTGGGTTTTTGTTTGTTTCGTTTGGTTTTTTGGTATTTGTTTTGGCTTTTTGTATTTGTAAAAATAAAACATAGTACCCTTCATATAGTCATTGCACTTGCTCTGAACAACATATTAAAAGGGGTTAAAAGAAAAACTCAATTTTTGATCCATTTGGAAAATATATAAATACCTCAGGAATCTTCTCCTTCCACTCTTGATAGAGGTCTCTCATGTCAATCAATTTGTTCTCTAGTTTCTCAATAGTCCACACTTGAGTACCTTTTCCTTTTCTTCTCACTTGAATTGCAGGCTCGCTTACTATTGCACCCCTCTAAATCAGAAGAAAAGAAAACAATCACTGCAGGAAAGGTGCATGCAAGTAGTTTAACTCCAAACTTGAATCGCATTCTTAGATAGGAATAATATACAGAATATGCAGTTTCTTTCTGCATGCCAATCATAGTACCTCTTTCCTCAGACACAGGCATGCCCTGTACATCTCTGAGGATCCAGATCTCTTTATCCTTCTCATACAATGACCATTCCCACAGGAACATTAACACACTCAATTAAATCCCTTTGGACAAGCATATTATCCTAATTGCTATTTTATTTACAGCAACACTGTAAAACCCTTAAGACACAAGGAGTGTGGGAAACTGTAACAAAACCCATTAATTTCAGCAAACATAACTCAAATGCAGGTTCTGCAGCAACAGAACACAAATGTCTGTTCACAACCGCACACATATACAGTCATCATACACTTCAAAACAGCAAGAGCCATACATAATGCCATGTGGCCATTTTTACTTAATTATTCACTGTCAATATATTAGTCAGGTAGTACCTCTATTTTGCCTATGCACAATCTAACAAAAGTAACATTTTATGGGCTCAGTTTGGATGAATGTTATATATACCTACACAGTTTAGCCACAAAGCTACATTTTCCAGCATTCTTTGTTATCATTACCTTTTTGTTGGCACTGAGGTTTTCAGCAGGGATCTGAAGTGTTACTTGATAATCTGTTAGTTTACTCATTTCTTCTGCTAAGAAGTTTGCTTCTCTCACCAGAGTATTTGCTTTTACTATTTGCTCTCGAAGTTTAGCCAGGCTCTGTCGAAACAATTCATCCCTGTGGTGCAGTAGGTAACATAAAAAATACACAGAAACCTATTTCTATTATTGGAAAGCTGCAAACAGAGGTGCTAACAAAGACTTTTCTGAAACAAGTTTAAGAGGAAATGCTGGTAGCACTATGTCAGTGAATATGGAACACTCAGGCAATTTTATTGAGGAAAAGCAGTGATCACATATTAAACAAACAAATTACTGTTGAGGCACGTCTAGTACAGTGATGTCCAAATAAAAGGACACAGTAATATGGGAGCTGTTACAGTGATGATTTGTTTAAAGCCCTAGAGGCATTCCTAATTTTCAAGAAATGAAATAATTGCAGCTGTCTTCATCTTTAATCTGGAGTCCTGTTACACAGAAACTACCAGTCCCAACATGTGAGACTTCATCTTGATAAAACCTGCTTTTCCTCAGATTGTGCTGTTAGAACCTTCAATCACTGCAGGCCACAGCTTTATACCACACCAAGGGCTTTGCAGTGCTACAGACCCCCAGACCTCTCTCCACTTACTCAAGCCATCTCAAACACACACATTAAAAAAATACAAATAAAAAAATCTTAAGTACTATGTACCCAAGGAATCTTATAAGTAACTAATGAACGAGAACAGGTTAAAGCCTGTGCACTCTGCACAGTTAACAGTCTCTGGACAAATTCCAAAGAGGTTTCTAAGGCCTGTCTGAGCAAATCTATTCTAACGTAACACCTGGCAAACCTTCTATGACACATATGATACATACACCTGTGTACTAAGATATGCTCTCACCCAGGGTTCTCATCTTTAATTCACCTTTAAAAAATATCACAATTATCCTCTGAGCAAAGTTCATTCTGCCTTCCTCTGTAATCTCAACAGCACTTACTGTACCTCATCGCCTTCACAAAACTCACGATCAAACTTTGGGTATTTCAGTCACCAGCACTACCCTGTATGGTTTTTTTTAGCTTTTCTATGAAAAGTCCTACTGAAATGAATATACATATTGAATATACATGTTGAGCATAAACACTTCTCATTTCTACAAAACCCCCTACATTATGGACAAACGTAGGAGAAATGTGCACTCCTGGGCCTTGCTGTGAATACAGGCCAAGTTTACCTACTTGTCTTTATTCAGATATGCTTAGACCTTTTGTATGTCTCTCTAGCACAAGACACAAAGAACTGCTAATATGACTCTCAGTCATCAATAGAATTGTGCTTGAGTGGCTATCTTCTTCCCAAAAATCTCAAAGAATAGCCTGGCTAATTCAAATTGCACTCTGCCAGTCCCCTGATACCACACCATGGTGGTAAACAACCAGAAGCACTAGCAAGCAGCCCTGAATTTTAGTGCCTTCAACGTGCTAAAACATGCAGCTTGGTCTCTTTACACGGTGGTGGGTTTTGTTGCATCTTAAATAGCTGCTACTGTCAGTGGATTTTTAGTCAACTTCCTCCATATCTCCTCCTGGTGTTAGATGGAAAATTCCTTTCCCTTTCCCTCTGCTTCTATTATCCTGCCTATCGAGACTAAATACGCAATTCCAGACCATGAGAGTGATACATTCCACAGACAGCTATAATTTTGGATTCAACCAGAAAATTAAGATAGAGCCAAGAATTAATCAGGAAAAAGTACTTAATACTGAGAGTGCACTACACCTGCAACCACTGTGAGACAGCTGCCTAACTTGAGAAACAGAGGGCAGCTTTGATCCGTATGTAAGTGCTGCAAGAGCCATTGGATCCAGCTATAGTCAGTCCTCTCCTTGAGCTGGGACACGAGCATCTGGCAAGCTTTTTGGGGAAACTCCCACAACAATCACCAATCTTGGCTAAATTCTTGAGAAAGGAATGGTTTAAGACTGTAAGGAGAAGTTACAAGTGACTCAACCAACTATTATGGGCAGTTCTCATAACAGTTGAGTTTTTCTGTATACAGCTGTGCCAGCACCCTTCCAGAAAGCTATGCACAAATAAAGGTTTCAGATAGGATTTCTTAATTCTTACTACAAGAAACATATGACAAGCTCCATTAGGGTATTAACTGGTATTAAATACTCATTAAGCTTGAAATCCTGAAACATTCATTTAAGCCAAACAAGGAGAAACAACAGACACTTACAAAGTATCATTGTAAGTCTCTGGGATTCCTAATGCCAGATACAGAATATGCTGAACTAAACCTTTGGTCCAGTAAACCATCACTGCAATAAATAAAATTTGTTCAAAGTTACAATGGGTTAACTTTATGCCAACAGGATTTAATGCCAGGCCAGGTATCATCTATCCTTCCACAGTCAGCAGAAAGCTGGAATAAACTCCGTGCAATGTGTTCCACTGACAGATACAACCATGTGCCTACATCTGATACCTATGAAACTCATTTTGCTGGCTGATCCAGTAGAGCTCAACTTCATTTGCAACAGGAACAGAGCGACAAATAAAACTGCACTAATCAAATCCCATGCAATCCAGACTCTTGGTTCTTTTGCACGTTTTTCACATCCAGTCTTCCCATTCTTCCCTAGGTTTCTTGCCCTCTGGCCAGTTGGCTGGTAAACATTCTCTCAGCAACATGTTGCCATGCTTTTATAGCAGAAATCACTCAAAGAGGTTTTTTTTCTGGTTTCTTATTTAAGAAGATTCAACTTTTTCCCCTTTCTTTCAGCAGCCCAAACCTCTTCTAGAACTATAAATAAATAACAAGTATACCTAAGAGGATCTTCTGGAGGACAGGAAACTAGAACTTCCAGAAAACTGCTTATTTAATGGCAGTGCCACCAAAACATTACCAGACTCCTCACGGATGGCTCCAAACAGAGTTCATTCTCCTCTTTTTTTACAATGCAGCAAAGTACAGGCTTCAAGCAGTTCAACAGTTATACAGAGTAAAGCATTCACTCATGAAATCCAGAGGCAAAACTTCTTGTTCAAAGCACAGCCCCTCCTAAGAAACATCTAACAACTACTGAGAAGTGAAAGCTGGCAGAACACTTAACCTTGATAACACTCCAGATTCACTTTTTTAATGTGATTACATGGTTATGGTGGTTAATTTTAAGCTAATCAATTACCATTTTTTCTTCTCAACTCTCAGGACAGGCAAGATTTTTGCTACTTCCTTTTCCCTTCTGCTGCATCTTTTTAGAGGTACTGCCTCCCTTGCCAGTAAGCCCAGTTCTCATCTCTGCTACTGAAGTGGGGTATCAATGAATTCTTGATGACTTTGTTGTATTCAAAGCAATTCTGAATTGGGCTCCAGCTAATACATTTCTCACTCTTCCACTCCTTGTGCAGCTCTAAAAGAGCCTGCAAATCCCAATCACGACCCTGCAACATTTTACATTCAGTTCCCAGTGATTCTGTTTTTAGCTTTTACAGGGACAAACAATTATTTTAATTAATGTTGAATCATAGAACTACTTCTCCCTATACTTGCCATGCAAAACATTCTAGTCATCACTGATCAACAGTTAGCTATTTGTTTAGGTTTTTTCCCAGGCTAAACTGGGCAGAAATTACAAAACAAAAACTTGCACAAAAACTAAACCAAGATCTGTTCTGTTCTATTTCTAACACTCTCAATCTCTAACAAATCTCAATTTGAAAGCTGCAAAACAATCTTGGCTACCATGGTTTAGATCCCTCTTGTAAATGGATTTGTGTTTTCAATGGTGGAGAATAAAGCAGAAATAATTACATAGAAAAGAGTACTCAAATCTACTACATATAGAAAAAAAATGCTGAATGAATAAGGAAGCTTCTGTTCTAAAAGAAACAGATGAAAGAAATTTACAAGAAACCAGTTAGAACATCTGAATTAGCCCCATGACAGAATACTCACTGGTATTCAGAAAACTTAAATCATCTCAGCTGCTGCCCCTCCAACAACTCTCCATGAAGCTTGCATCCTGCTCTCCTCAATGATAGCAACAGCAAGCTTCTCTCATGGTCAAAATGCAAACACTCTGCTCACATCTTCCTAGTTTCCATTTTAACTCTCCCTGCAAATCTCACGACAGTCTCTCACCTAGGCTGCATTAGGTGCCATGCTATTCCTTTGCAAAGAGGCCTGTTCACCTCGTGGCAAGTCTTTGACTTCCTAAACAGCTCAAACAGAGCAATTCTCTTCCAAAGCTGGGCATACTTTTAGAAACACATACATACAACATATACAGACTCCCATTTTCTGCATTTTTAACGTTTCTTAGATTGCAAAATACCATGCTCTCATTGTACACTCACAACACACAGTACTCCTTACTGGACTCCTCAGCTGACAAATTTACCTTTCTGCACTACCCTTTCATTTCTTTCAAGAACTAAAACAATAATTGCTAAGCCAAACATTTAATAAGCCTATTCCAAGTTAAAAAAAAAAAACAAACAAAAAACCCCAAAACTCCAACCTATAATACTGATGAATAAAGGCTGAATGTCTTTTGTGAGTTAAATCTTGTACACGTTACACACCAGAACTTAGCCCTAAATGAAACGTTAACACTTTAGTGGAAGCAGATCTCGTACTGCACATCAACTCCACAAGAAGTATTACCAGTTTGTGACGGAAGGCTCAAGCCCCATCTTTCACCCTTCGTAGTTCATATTAATTCCTCTGTTTTAGCTTCAGTATTCTCACCTCTCTTCTGTCCAGAGATTCACTTTCTGCTGTGCAGTCTGAGCAGTGTAGGAGAGCCTGTCACTGCCGTGCTGGTGCTGCCTTTCTGGGGAGAGCTGCTGCCGCAGCAGCTCCAGCTCGCGCTCATACATCAGCCGCTGCTCCTCGAGAGCGCTCCGCTTCTCCTCCAAGTACTGCTTCTCCAAGATCTGGACCACATTTTGTACTGGGTCTAAAAAGGGGGAAAGGAAAAAAGGAGAAAAAAATCCAGAAAACATGAGAAAATGCCAACTCAGCATTACAGGACACCCATTATTTAGTTGGCAATGGCAACCAAGATACCCCAGAGTCTTTGCACACACAAACTGCCCCCCAAAACAAAAGCCAAATTAATAAATACTGCATTAAATAGATAAATCCAAACAATAAATATAAAACCAAATGGCATGCAAAGAGGCTAGAAAAATGGTTAAGACCCTTGTCTATTTCATATTTAAGTGCTGTGAAGTTCTAATATTCCAGAATCCCAGTAGGAAAAAAAGAATAGATGGAAAAGGAAACAAATTAATAAGAAAACAAAGCAAAACACAAGGGAAGATGATGTTAACCAGAGAAGGAAACGACTTAAGGAAGTAAGAAGCAATTTACTTTCTCTATTTTGGCAGAGAATGAAACATGTTGGAGAGTGGCAGATGAAAACCAAGACAAACAAATGGTCTGAAAGCTCACGCATCACACTGCACCTAAGTGCTGCACTGCACTGAGGCAGACAGAGCAAGTCCTGGGGGGTACTCCTGCATTTAGCTTTACAGACCACATTTCATCTAGGTATCAGCACAGAACAAATATCTATTTGGATACTCTATCCTGAAAAAACATTTGTGTCAATCAGCTGCAGATAAATCTGAAGTGCATTCACATTAATGAAACATTACTCTATCTGTTCCTGGGGTTAGGTCCAATGCCAGACTGTGCCTCTGAAAGAGCCTTTTAATGAAACAAGCTCCTTAAAATAATTGTTTGTGATACCTTTTCCATTTCATCAATATCTTAAACAAAAAGAAAAACGAGTTGCTGCAACTTTTAAGGATGCCAGTCTGTCACAAAGGAGGGAGAAAAATAAATCTAGATTTAATTACACTGTCCCACTTTGGAACTAGAGGTGTGCTGCTCAAAAAACCAGCACAAAATAAAAACATATCTGTGTGATTTAGATGTAAACCCCTTGCTTTTTGCAAACACTTCTGCAAGTTGCTTCTGTGGACCCAGACTTATCCATGGAAGAAATCACTGGCTTCACACAAGGGCATCATAAAATACCCCCACAATAGTAATTATAAAGCACAAAGTTAAAAATCAGTCAGTATAAATAGCAACCAAATAGCAAACTAGTGATGCATAGAAGTGTCTTAAAATAACCAGAAATACTACATTTTAGTACATGACATTCTCAGAAAGAAGTTAGCTATTATTAGCTTTTAAACAGACAGTGCAACAAAAACCCCTGACTGCAGCAAGTTCTAAAATTCTGGACTACAAACCAAGTTATTAATGTTGATCTGCACCATCATTATCCTCCTAACTCCTTCAGATAATACCAGAATGACCTTCACATGCACAGGTTTTGCTGTATAACCCCCAAACCAGCTTTAGTTATGTATAAGAATGTTTCAGAAATCAGGTATTACACAGATTATAGAGAAGAGACATGGAAGAAATGAAAAGCCTTCTATTGTGTTTGCAAACACAGGAAATGAATCTAAGGCTGACTCATTAAGATGAGACTTTCCTAAACTGCTCAAAGAACAGTTACGAGTTCAAGGAGCAGATTTCCTTAATAAAAGTGATCTTTTCAGCCATGCAGATTTACAGGATCACAACTACCAATTTCTACATAATCCTCTACTGCTTGGGGAGAAAAAAAAAGGTGGATTATGCTTGTATTGTAATGCAAAAGGTAAAATCATACTTTTAGAAAACTTCTTAGCTTTTGAAAGAGTTTACAAAGAAAACCCTAGGCCTGTCACAGGAAGAAAGCAAAATATGGTGTGAAGTATAAACTATCTAGGTAGAATTTGAAGAAATAAGCAGTCAAGTTTCTTACAATTCAAAAGTACTACAAGACTATTTAACCTACATTTAAACACCATGTTCCACAATTTTGGATTCCTCATGCAAAGTCAAATAAATTAAGGAAAATTCTACCTAGTGCCTGCCAAATACACAGCAAATTCCAGGCAGTATTAAAAGTTCCAAGTCCCAATCCATTACATATTTATGTGACAAGAGTTCAATGATCCTGAAAAGAACATTCATATGTAGTTAACCCCCTGCAAAATCATAGAATACCAACACTGAACATAAAGATGTATTTTCTTCATAGGATGAACAGCATTTATTATCTTGATACAATGTCACTTAATTCACATCTGGAATCTGTTAATCCGGTCACAATGATGCTGAATAAACTCCCTAAAATTTCTTGTAAGTATTTTTCTAAGCAAGTTAGAAGAGGGTTATGACACAGGCTGCTTTGCTAGGTTTCATCAAAATCCTCCCCCTGAGCTGTAACAGTTTTGTTTGCTTAAATGAGAAGCTGCCTAACCTAATCACACTGTTTACTTAACCACTGCACAGTATACAAGAATAAAGTAAACTTCTTTGATGCATTCTGTGTTTGACCAGCATCACAAATTAGCAGTACAAAGCTGATCTGACAGAATCCCACAAAGAAAGTTAACATGCTGAAGGAAGGAAAGAATCTGGATGTTTTCTTTACAGCAGTCTTCAAAGTTACACATTTTCCTCAGCAGTTCTTTGGAGCCGGATGGAGTCTGTGGCACTGTTGTACTGGTTACATGCCATAAAAACAAATGTGTTGGCACCCTGGAGAAGCCAGGCTATTTATGTAAAGAGGATTACAATTCTCAAACCAATCTGGGGAGGAAAAAAACCCCAAAAATCAAAACAAAGGAAAATCAAACCCTCTTGCTTTGGGCTGTATCTATATATTTCTATAAAATAATTCTCTAATCAAATTTTAAAAATACCTCTTTATTCCCCCCACTTAGGGCTTCTCCAGAGAATATGGATAATAGAATTAACTGTCTTCATTTAGTTATTTCTTCTTCTTTAACCATATTTATTTTTCATTTTAAGGAAGAAAAAATAAATGGTATTGTAACAAAGCTGCTTTACTTCTTACAAACTGGAAGCCTGTCAGAAAAAAAGGTATTCTAACTATACTATAGAGAAAAAAGAGAATCTAGCAGCACTATCTAACTTCAAATCAAAAGACCAGGCTATGATCCCACAGTCACTTGTTTCGTCAGCATTTTATTATCACTTTTTACTCCAATTTAGTAAAGCAACACCTATGTGTGAGTGAGCAGAAGCAGCAGAATAATTGGGATATGACACTTCTGAAACAGTGTGATGTGTATGACTGCAAAGACTTGCTCTGTATTAGGGAGGAAAGAGCTTTAAGGAACAGCAAGGTCTGTACTGTTCTTGACCAAGACACAGAAAGCAACCAACCAAGAAAAAAAACTGGCCTGGACCACAGTCAAGAAAGCCTACTGGACTGAAATGTAAAGACACTCGGAATGTTGTGAAGAACCGCTTCAATCAGCTAGATAACAACATGTGAAAACCAAAAAATGTGACCCCCTGTTCAAAGAACACTGACTCATTGTAGACTGATACACTTTAGTCAAATCTCCAGTTAGTAACAAGCAGATCAAGCATCAATTAATGCTTTCAGACTTTTCCAGCAGCCTCATGCACGAGCCAATTGAGTTCAAAACCTTTGTCCCAGTTTTGGCACAGATATGGGATGGTTTGAGGCCTTAAAACAGGCAACAGGATCTTCACAAGGGATGACAACACTGAAGACCACCAGGATGGCAGATTCATCTGAAATTCATCTCCTGGTATGAGTGAACCATAATGAGAATATTTCTGTTATCAAACACAATTTCACATCAATTTAAGTGACCTGACTCCTTAACTAACTCACACAAGCACTCCCATTAAAAATAGAACTATAAAAAACCCGCAAAGTATTGCTACAACATCGAGAACACGAAAGCATCAAACTGTACTCAATGGCAAACCAGACAAAGTTAAAGAATAAGAGGAGACAAAATAAAAAGTAAATAATGTATTTCAACATGCAAGCCACAGCAAACAATGGAAATGCTGTGAAGATATGAAGAAAGGAGAACAGAAAGCAATGAAAAACCATTTACTGTGTCTTCTTTGTCAGTGACCAAAACCCAAGGTATTGGCCCCTCAGATTTTGTGCATTAGAACACCAGTACAAAGCATTCAGTAGTTTACCAAATTTTTCAGCATTTCTACATACTCTATTGTATCATATGAACTATGATCTGTCTTCTGAAAATCATGAAAAAGCCATATTGTTTTATATACACCACACCATTGTTTTATATATACTGTATCTTATCGTGTTGTTCCAAAAGCATCACAATTTCTTTTAACAAAGATGAAATGAAATATTGAGAGTGATTAGGCATTGAAAAACAAGCTGACATTTGCCTATTGGTTTGTTATCATTTCATGTCAGCAATATTTGATACAAAAAGAAGCCTGAAACTAACTGAGCCATATCTGATGATATTTTTTTCTGCAGTAACCTGCAAAACCAAGAACTTAGTAAACTTGGATGATGATTTGACAGGCCATGAACAGGTCATGAACCAGCTGCATTATAGAGAAGAGCAGAGGAACAGATAAAATTGTATGTCAGGGTACAAACCAACTACTAATTTGTGTGCGGATTTATACCTAGGTGCACATATTTTTTACATATCTATAGTTATAGATGCTTCATATATTTACACGCACACACCTAACATTGTTTCTCTAAAATATCTTATCCTGAAAATCCTCAAAAGGCCCCTGGAACAAGTGTACTGCTTTTTTTACCGAGAAATTGAATTCCAGGCTGAAATTGTTAGACAATCCAAAAGAACACTTTTATCTGGCAGTTGCCTTACCATTACTATTCAGTGTCTTCATAATAACTTCCATTTGTGCAAACTCATAGTTGTAGTCTGGTTCTGAAGATGCTTCACTAGCTGCATCCAGATCATGCTCTCCTAAGGAAGTTTCTTTCTCAAGGTCTTTCAGCCAATCTCGACGTTTCCTCTTTGGTAAATTGATTCTGTGTAAAAACAGAAATTCAGTTTATAAAAAAGGTTTATGTGGAACAGAGGAAGGAAAAAAAACCAGGCTGACTGCAAAGTAGATGGAATATAAATAGCAACTGTTACCTAAAAAAGTGGTTGTTTCCCCATAATATTCTATCTCCATGCCATAACTGAGTGACAGAACATACCAGTGCACCATTTACACAGGATCTGAAAGAAGAAAATACAACTTTAGTGGAAACCTGAAAATAAAAGACTGAAAAGCTACTGTTTCTCCCATCTACCGACAGCCCTCTATCTCATATGGTACACAAACCTGTGAGGTTCTCATGATAGGATCAACGGGAAAGTTAATGGTCTGACTTCTACTGTCAGAATCAGCACCTTTCCCCTCTAGCTTTGGCTGGTACAACTCTGCAGTGAACATACAGACAAGGGTGGTTTGGGATGCAAAGTTTTCTTTAAATGCCCATTTCTCAAACTGGGTCACTGCCTGTTTCTTATAAACAGTCTGTAAGCTTGAATGCATGCAAATCCTACTGAGAGAGCTCTCCAAGATACAACTGAGTCAACACAGAGTTGTAAAACATGCTGTTAACATATTCGGCATTCAAGCATAAGAAAAGATTCTTAGATCCAAGTTTTATTCTTTCAACAAATGGAGTCTCTATTATTAACAAGGGTCTATTTTTGTGAACATCTGGTATACTGCTGTATTTCTTTGTAGGTTTCTTTGTATTTAAGTTTCAATCACAAAATGGGAGACATTGAGCTGTTGAACTTTTGCATATATGAGTCACAAAGCAGAGCATTTTATTTGAAAGGGGAAAAAACTTTAGTAAAATGAAGCCTTTTTAGATGCAGTGTTCTCATTTCTCTCTCATGTAAGTCAACACAACTTTTTAATTTTAAACCACATTTTTATTTAACTTTTTTTCAATGAAATTCTAGTAACTAAATTTCTGTTGACATTTGTATCTTAAGAACAGTTACTTAAGCATTGCAGATCAAGCATGAGTAAAACAAAATATGTTTTTTCCACTGACATGTGCCTTTGTTCTTGCCAGTCAAAATGACTGACTTCCACTACAGTAACTCTATCACCACAAGTCTGAATCCCATCTGTTTGAAATTTTGTACTGTAGGCTGCAGAAGAGAAATAAAAATGCATTTTACTAAAGGAAAAATAAAAGAAAGTGGATTATTTTGGTGTCTTTCAAACTTTAGTTTCTCATTCTGATACTAATATGTATGTTATTTAGATATTCAAATTTCAGACAAGCAGCATGAGGACAATGGTACAGCTTATCACACGCTATTGGAGATCAAGTGACAAAGGCATTTACAGTTCCATCCAAGGAGCCACAGTGCCCCTGGAATGAGAAATAATTAAAATAAAGAAGGAGAAACAAAAGGTGAAATGTGACTTTACAATGCATATTAACTAGACAACAGTAATTAAGGATTTAGAAAAGAAATCAGATCTTTAAAACACCTCTTTCTCACAAAATATTGAACTTTACAACAGGAACTACTCACGAGGCACTATTCATTCTGTCCCATCAAGACACAGCCTTACTGCCACATCACACAGGCCAGGACAGCCAGCAGCATCTCAGTGATCTCGTTACTACCCAAGATACAGACAAGCAATGGCCCCTCACTCCTACCAAATACCTTCTTGTGATGGCTTACTTTAATCCAAACCACTGCCTGTTACCCTGCAGAATTCGTGGATGAGTGCTTACACGTTTGGGGAAATCTTAGTTTTAATTGCTGAATTTCACTTCTAAGTATCTGTTTAAGTCAACTGCATTGAAGCTACTCATTGATCAGAACGTAAGGTACTTCTCTCTATGTAAAATATAAATGCATGAAAGTTATCTCCTGGCAAAGAAAAGCAAACACTTCAATGGAAAGTGCTGCTGATCTTCCTTACCTTGCATTTTCTTTTGGTGTGAGTGTAACTTCTCCATCTAAAGCAATATCAATCTCACAGTGTTCTGGTTGGATTCCTATACCAAAGAGCTGTATATCCTGAGAGGTATCTGCACCAACTCTTGTGTGATCCTAGAAAACAAGCTGTTATTAAGAGACAAGCAAACTGCCACTGTTGACATAACTAAGAAAATACTAGCTGAAGTGCTGAGACTGCACAGTTTGCGTGCTTTCCTTTAGTAAAGACTTCTGTTGAGCAGAAATGGTGCCACAGCAGTTCTGAAGACTCTAAGTCTCACACAAACTGTTGTTCTGCCCTGCACTCATCTTCATACTGTTTTAGCTAAAGCAAAATTATGCAGTTGACACACAAATTCAGATTTAAAGATATTCTCATCCTATGCTTACATACAAACAATAAACGCTAAAGAGTGAAGAAAATCAGCCATGCCATATAGGCATATTTAAGAGGACAGCATGGAGAGTAAAACAAAGTGCAGAGTTCTCTGCTTTTCAGAAAACAGCTACACAGCAACTCAACATACTATTCTCTACATAATTCCAACTCGTATTTTAAGGTCTGCTGAAATAGTTTATTTTGCTGTTGTTTGAGAAGTTGTGCTTTATTTGCTACTGTTCAAATACAGAAGCCCAATTTCGACCACTGAAGCAGAAGAGTAGCTATAAAAATAGACAGAATAGTCTTTCATATGCTATTGACAAGCAGCTCACATTTCCTTACAAACTTACGAGGTTTGTATTTGACAATACTTCACACTGACATTAGATGATGCTAAGCACAAAGGTATGAAAGTTAATGACACCAGGAAAATATATTTCTGTAAATTTTTAACAGCACTTTTCTTAACCCTCTCCCTCATAAGCTTCCCTGTCATTGAAGACTATGTTACTCTGACTACTACTAAACACCATCTTTTTATGATTAACTTTGCTGCAACTAGTCTTGAAAATCTACATACCCTCTGACTAACAAACGAGACCCAGAAGTTCAGAGCAAGTCTCCTTCCATTCTGTGTAAACATCCTGTTCACAACCTTACCTTTAGATAGTAAACCAAAAGCTCGTTGAGCGCAGGGTCCGCATTCAGGTTCACCAGATAACATTTGTCATCCCCAACCTTGATACCTGAAGACTCGAGGGAAATTCCCATGCTCTCCAGCTGTCTTTGCCTCTCCTGCAAGCACAAGAATGGGTTAATCTTGCCTGTTGCAATATGCAGGGACAAGCACAGAGCAACTAAAGCTGAAGATGCACATGCTGACAATGCATTCTGTGTATCACCACCAGACACTGGTCAAGTACCATAGGGCCAGTAGAATTTAGTTTTACACACCAACCATAAAAAGTTAGATTGAATCCCCAAACACCTGCCTTTGCAAAGTGTACCTTACTTAAGCAGTCATATTAAATTTATTAAACCTACCTATGCAACTCTACTGAGTTATTAAACCTACTTTTCAGTAACACAATGTGGCTTTGAGTCTTTATGTTAGCAAAAAATGAATCTCAGTTCCAATTACTTCAAAGATAATCACAGTCATAGATAATTTAGGAAATAGCATGCCACAGTTTAGACTTATTCTTTTGCAATTTTATTATTAATTCAGCTAAAACATTTACTCGATCATGTGTGTCCTTTGTTTTGCTACAGTTTGGGTGTTGGAGTTTTTGTTTGACTGGTTCAGTTTGGATTTTCCCCTCAGCCCTCTTTTTTTTTTTTTAATTTATTTAAACAGTGGTTGCACCAAAACATGCCTCTGGAACATTAGGACCAGAAAGGGAAACCAACAACACTTATTCTACAAGCTATAGGTGGAAGAAATGATGGAAAAGTACCCTTGAATTCAGAAGTCTTATTTTAAGTACAATAATAAAAAAACCCCAACAAATAAACCCACCCCAAAACCAGAAACAAGGGGAAAAGACAAAAATTCAGAGACATTTTAATAGGTGGCGGGGAAAACAGCACAGTTCACTAAGACTCATGAAGTTTGTCTGACAAGTACTATATCAGTATCTGGTTTTCCTTCTAAAAATTTCTGAAATACCTGTGCAATTTCTTCTGTTTTCCTTAGCTTTTCTTCCCAGGTGACTGTTAACTCTTTTATTAGTTTTTCAGATTCTTCCAATTTTTCCTTTAGTTCTGGTGCCTTCATGGCCTAAAAGGTAGAAATTAGCAAGAACTCTCAGTTACTCTTTACCACTGCAAAATCTGCTTGCACAAGGAAACTGATCACAGCAACATAATATCAAATGCAGCAAGTATAAATTTCTATTATATCCTGAGGTTTTTCATGGTAGAAGTTGAAGAAATAGGTCACTTGCAAAGGAAGAAGACAGAAACAACCTATAATGGGTCCTGATCTGAAATAGATGAAGACTGACATAGCTCCAGATGCTAATAATAAGAACAAAAGTCTCTGGGCCTGGCACTCAAACGTCACTGTTTGTATAAAAATATGTGAATATTTAAAAAATTTAAGTCCTAGCTGTCTGAAGTTTAAGTGCAAAGTCTTTCTTCCAACAGTAGTTTCAATTACAAATTCCTCTTGACTTTTAGCCTTCCATTCTATCTTGGTTTTGTAAGTGTTCCTAGAGTTGCATTAAAACTTTCAGTCTGGCCCTGTTGATTACCTTCAAAGGAAGGCATGTTCTGCAGCTAACACAGGCTTCTCATTTCACAACAGGAAACAAAAGCAAAGGGCTTGAATACTTCCAGTGCCAAGTAACAATTGAACAGGCTGGCCTATAACTCTGTATAACTGTTTTTAACAGAAGGTAGAAGAGAAAACACCTAAAAAAATAATTAGTAAGAATTTGGACACCTTCCTACTGATTGTGCTCAGCCACAGCCTGCCAACATAATTAACAACATGCTACAATAATATTTTCCGATTTAAAATAACGGATTAGAAGAGGATTTTATTTATTTTTTGGTTTTTTTAAATTAATGGCTCCTTTTTCTTAAAGCAGATTTTCCCATTTCACTCTATAAGGAACAGTTCATAAGAGGAACACTATTCCTTAACTGAACATGAAGTTTAAACACCACACAAATTTACCCTCAAACACAGTTCTGTTCCTTTTCCACCAGTATTTTGTGTCTTGCCCAAAAAGATCAAAAATATTTTCCTACCTGTTAAATGCCTAATTTGTCCAGATATTACCAAATAAACTATCCCACCTGGATACCTTACTTTTCAATTACAAGTATATATCTAAGATAAGCATCAAGCATGCAGTGTCAACTAGTAAGGCAGTGAAGCAAATTGTTAATGGTTTTCAGTGCTGCGTTTCTGACAACTTTTTAACAGATTTTCATAAATGTCAGAGAGAAATGTCCCCTATATTTTGTGGTCCAATAACAGATTTATGACATTCACACTTTTCCATTTTATGTTACATATTGTCCACCAATGCAAAACAAAAAAAAAAATTCTGCTAATAAGTCAGTCTACACAATGAAGTTGTACTCTAGCCCTTATCTGTGCTGCATCAATTATTGCTTAGCCTGAAGTTCCTCAAGAACTTGCAAGGGTCACCATAAGTACAATGTTGTCCTCATTTAAATAAGTTATTAAAAATAAGTTGGATTCAGAAAAATAGGTTAATTATTATTAGAAAAAAAAGAAAAGAAAGAAAAAAGAACAGGTGCAAGACTCTTCCTTTATTCATTTTGTAAGAAAGCTAGTCTTCCAGACAGAATTTGACATTTCATTTGGAAACTCAGTTTACATTGTACTGTGAATAATGTTACCTCAGCTTGTGAGAGCTGTTCTTTCAGTTTTTCAACTTCTTCACGTAACTCTCTGATGACCCTAGCATTTGGATCTTCATTCACCACAGCATGATTAACGATCCTTTTGGCTCTGTCTGCATACCTCAGGGTTGAGAGGGTTTCTTCGTAGTTGTCTGCTGCTGGGCTAATTGTGGCTATCATGGCGGTTTGGCTGTTTCCTCCCAAGTTGTCCTGTAGTGCAGCCACACAAAGTCTGAGGGTTACACATTTTTCTGAGACTATATAAAGTCTTCACAAAGAGATTTAAAACACTTAATAAAGGCACTGAAAGTACTATTCAGGCACTGAAACACTCTGGATATAAACTAACTGGTATGCTTCAGAAACATCTCTAGCCACCTCTACCACCTTTGATTCCATCACAACTGAAAATAGTCAAATAGGATTTGACATAGAACTAACACAAGATACACTCAGCTGTCTATATTGCTTGGAGTAACTTCTAGCTATGAGAGTTCCTTTGCTCATTTCTTTGAAAAAAGTTGAGAAGTCCATGTTTGTGTTACTACAAACGAGTAAGCTGACATCTTGTGAACATGGTGAATGGAAAATATAAATTACCTTGAGAAGCCAAGTGAGTACAGAGTCTCTGTAAGGCACAAACTTGTTCTTCCCCTTCCCTGCTGCTTGGTCAGCAAGTGATGATATAACCAAGCCCAGTGTTGAAAGTGATCTATAAATGCAAAACAGCAGAAGAGCTTTAACACATATTCCAAATGTAGATTTAATGAAACACAGAAAAAGGGATTTCTCTGCAGAAATTCACATGCAATTTTAAAAATAGCATAGAATAATTTAAGTTGGAAACAACCACCAGAGGTCAGTTAGCCCATTGCCCTGCCCCAAACAAGGCAATGTATTCTTTGAAGTCATATATTTGAAAGAAAAAAATTGGTATCAACAGTGTGTCATGTCAATTGGTACTAAGAGCATGTTCCAGAAAGATTGAGACTGTGCGGAAATATTTAGAATTGTCTGAAAAGTGTAAAATAGACTGCTTCAGTACATGGAGAATCATTGCCTTTGATTAGACATCTACCTTTCCTCAGAGGATAAAAATCTTTCTGTTTTGGACAGTGCCTCATGACAGTGTTACAAGTCAGTGTTAGGGGCAGCAAGAACCCCTGTCTCTGGGAACAATGCTTTAAGAATGCTGATACAAATGCCAACTGAAATGGAACAATTCTCTGGCCATAAGGATGCATCCTCAGCACAAATCCAGCTATGGCCCAGGAGTACTAGTCTGCCTGGTGAACCAGTGACCAGCCAGCCATTGCACAACCATAGAAGGCTGCTCATCAGAAAAGACTGATTAGGACAATGGGTTGGGTTATAATTGAGGTAAAGCCTCAGTAGCTTCTTGTGGAGGGAATAGACCAAACCATCTCCCAGTTACAAAAGTGCTACAAGAGCATGAAAGAGAAAAGCGCCCAAACGGCTTAGCAGACAGTTAGTTGCATTCCAAACAACACTCTAGACTTGTGAATAAAATAGCCAACTTGTTCATTTTGGTATAAGTGCAACTTCATGCAAAGCATATGTGTGTTATATTATGCAATTCTTATACAATCCTGTGTAAATTCTAAGTGACATCAGGGCTCTTGGGGTGAGTATGTTTAAGATAATAAGCTTGTTCAGGAGCCTGAGAACATTAAATAGATGCCTAAAGGGTTTTAAAGCAGGCATTGCTGAAGCCCAAGAGAATACTGGGTCTGTCATGCTCATTCTCAAATATCCAGCTACTCTCTGTAAGTGCCAAGGAAAAAGCTTCAGCAGCATCACAATTAGATAGTCAAATAAATCTTTAATTGTAGTGTTCCACTCCACCCTCTTGTGTCTTCTTTTCAAACAAGTAGCACTATTTTGGTTGATAGGTAGCATTCGCACAGTATTTGGTTGCACAGTATTTATAACAGAGCCTTAGTGCTGCTTGAAACTGCCACTGGCTCAGAAATAACACTTAGAAAATTACAAAAATGTTGCAGAAGAGTATTTCAAAGAAGATATCCAAGAGTAAGGTAACAAGAACCATTACATCTGCCACAAAAGGTGTCCCATATTGCATATAAGATAGCATAAACCTGGGAGCAAAATTAAAAGAAATGTAAGGGGAGGCTAGGCAATCTGATCTCCCAAGGGAGCACTGTATTCTGTAAATTTGCCTATAGGATAACTTTGCAATTCACCTCTGAAAAATTCACTGCAAAAATAGTTAGGTTTAGCTTTGTGACCTAAAGAAAAAGCTAATAAACTCTAAAAGTTTGGCGGGGGAGGGTAGAAAAAGGAGAATTAGCTCTCGCCTCCAGTCTCTGATCTCCACAGACAGAGATGACAGCCTGCTAAACATGCAAGAGCAAACAGTAGGATGCTCCATGCTGCTCTATAGCAACCTCCTTCAGCACAACTGAGAAGCACCACCAGCACACTCCCAATGGAGTCCACCTTCAATGAGCATAAAGCTAAAAAACCACCCTCAACTATTTTCTTCTAATTCCTCTAATTCTCTCTTGAAATGAGGGGAAGTGTGAAAACCAAAGCCAAACCCTGAGGAAGGGGGAAGAAATGGACAGTCAGAAGGGAAATAAGAAGAGCAGGGATTCAAAAAGATGTATGATTGAAAACGTTTCCCAACTGGGCTGCAACACCAATTTGAGTTATGAGTACTGCATTTTAATGAACAGGAAATTATAAGCTACAGTTTATTAACATAGGATTAAAAAAATGTGATGATATTACTGCTCCTTATAAATACTGATCTTATTTTAAGAGTAACTGTTAACATCTGCAATAAAAGCCAAATTGGAATCATTTACTTTGCTTGAGATTTCATAATACAAAGCTGCTTAAAGACTTTAAGGGAAGCAGCAAAAGAAACGGCTGCCCAACAAAATAATTACAGGACTCATGGGCTGCTTTGCTTCGTGCTAAATGATGCATCAGAGATCTGTCATTACTCTGATCCTATCTCACGCTACTTATATAATGAATCAACCAAAGCTCACAGCGCACAGCAGACTGAGTCAGTTCTGAAGTACCAGAGCAAACTTGCTGCAAGATTAGAGGAAAGTGCCATTTCTGCAGACTGTGTCTGTTCTCCTTGTCCCTGCTCCTGAGGCACGACCAGGTTGCCCTTGCTGATGGGCAGTGGTAAGCTTGCACACTCCCACCTTAGGCCTGAGTCAGCAGCATTCAAAGGGAAATGGCAGGGGAACAACTCTGTCCCTAAGTGACACCCATTAAGCCACTTCTGTACAATTTACAACCAAATTCTTCAATGAGCAGAACCCACTTTTCTATTAGTTAACTCTGAATACAAAAACTTCCCTCAAACCAGCTTGGAGCCAGACCTGTTCCATCCCATTCCTTGTCTCTGCCTACATCTTAATAGCTTTTTGCATTCTAAAGTTAAAATGACCACAGCTATGACTTTACTAATCAGAGTTAAAACTGCAGACTGCTCACAGAAAGTTTTTCTTTTGTAGCCACTAATTGACAGATTGTTTATTCTGTTTCCTCCTACTACTGTGTTCTAGAAATCCTTTGACTACACCACAAAGAGTTGTTAAGCACCTCCTTTTCTACACTGGGTATGGGAACTAGCAGGTCTTAGGGAGGAACAAGAACATCCAGCCTTCCTGTGAGGTATGGTAAGTCTCCCAAAAACCTCCCTTACCAAGGCAACAACACCAGCTCTGAGAAGAAAACAGAAGTCATCGCTATTACAATTTTATGAAGGTGTTAACACAAAATGACAACTCTCAGTTTCTTCAGTAAGAGGGAGAGCAGTCTCCCCTCTGCAACATGCTGTCCCCAACATAGGAAAGAATGTTTTCAACAGGATAAGTTGTGGGTCCAAGGTGGCATCCACTACAGCTCTAGCCAGCTTCCCTCAGAAACAAACAGCACGGACACTTGCAGAGACTGGCCGAATGTCACACTGCACAGTTTTGGTACTCACCCCTGAGTGTAAATTTTCCCTGCCTTGTAAATAAACAGGCATATTATTTCCACACTCTTAAGGCAATAAAACACAGCACAAGCAGCAGATTTACTTGCCAGCAGCTCCATTTCTGATCTCATTAAACATAACATGTGATACCAATACGGTATTGCTTTTTTTTATAAAAGAAGAATAATAAGAAGCTGACATAGTAAAGTATATGTTTTAAATACACTGTATCATTCCAGAAAAGATTATTACAATAAGTAAGGTGCATCACATCCTAAAGATGATTGTACACAATGTTCTCCAAAGAACTAGTCTGATAAAACATGTGCATCAACTTTGAGGATTAAAAAAGTCAGACTTCATTAAAGCCCCAACAGCAAAACTCTAACAGAAGATATCAAGCACAGCACTAAGAATTCTCTTTGGCCTATCAGTTCCAAAAGAGATTCCAAAGACAGAATGCTTAATAAATGGATTAAGTAATACAGATTTAGATTATATAATAATTTACTTGAATGGAAAACATAGAGCTGTTCAGTTTTCTTTTAAAAACACCTGTTACAGAAATGTTTGGTGCTTTTATCTGAAGCTCTGTATTGTCAAAGAGGTTCAGCATGGGCAAAAAACCCCTCCCCTACTGCATTGATATCATACAAGTTTAACACTGAACAAACATCCTAATAGGAAAAAAAACCTGAAGTCTCTCTGCATCTATAGCTACATTTGTGATTTTTTAATAGATGTTAGGAGTGTTGGCATTTGGTTTCTTTCCCAGAAAGTAGAAAGAAACAAAATACAAATACAGTTTCTAGTAAAACCAATCTGAAATTAACCTGTGGGGTAAGGTTACAATATCTGCCATTAGGCAAACAGAGCCCCATCATTTTGTTTTATAAGAACTACATCAATGTGCTACCAATATGATGTATTAAACACAAAGTAGATTAGAAATTAAGCTAGAAAGAGAAAACATGTTCAAACTCAGCAAGAGGTAAATTTAAATCATTGTAAGTATGTGTGCTGTTCATACACATTTTGTGCTGTCATTGTTACCTTAAAACACCAAAGTATTTTGCAACATTTTAAAATTAAATTGAAAAAGCAGCAGCTTTTAATGTAACAGTTAGACTTTTTCTTTCCCAGAAAATTAGTATATTTAAGACAGCTGTAATAGTGTGCTAAATTCTTGCTTTTGGACAATAGTATAGTAATTATGGTTAAAAAAGTGCTTTGAAACTTGTCATTGCTTGAGCAAAAATGCCCAAGGCAATGCTAAACCAACACAGCTTCATTCTGATCTGATTTTCTTAAACCGTGCCTTATACCCTTACATATTTTAATTCATGTTGGAACAAAGCCATTCAACTCTGCAACTTTGCATTCTTCCTTGAGCAGATGATGAGACAAACACATGAGCCTGGGGACAGGGTGTATAAATGAATCACAAAAGGTATATACTTAATTAAAGAGCACTGCTGTCACTTTTTCCAGATAAAATTCATATAGCCCTCATCTGAGTCAAGTATGAATCAGGATCCCTATGCCAATGTCAGAAAACACATGCTGCTCAGCACAGAGCAGCTGAAAGAGCCATATTGAACTGCTTCTGATGAAGCTCATTTGAGCTGACTTGTGACAAGCACACCAAGAGGAGGCCAAGGAACCAACAGTGATTCTTTCAAGATTAGGTTTTGCAACCTGGGTATGCTGATGTCTTACTTGTTTATGTTGCTGCCTTCCTTCAGGCGTTCTCCTGCAGCTCCTGTTTTGGACACTCTCTCACTCCCAGCCAAATCCACCAGGCTGACCTTGCTGACCTTCTCTCCAGAATTCTGCACAGATAGGACATGGGAGAAACAACAGCTAAGAAACGCTGGCATGAAGCACCAACACATCTGACACTGGCACCATGAAAACTGTTCATCATAATGTGGATTAAAGTATCAAATTCAAGATATGAGACAAGAGGGAACTGTCAGAGGTTTTATAGCTCTTTAAAAGTCACACATTTATTTTATAGTAAAGGCCTGAAGCACTAAGGAAACAGCCAGAATCAGCCATGTGGTAACATCAAGAATCTCACTGGCAAAATAAGTTATGAAAACATATCCACTCCAGCAACAGTGAAGACCTAAGAAAGTTTCATGATGCCAATATAATCTTAAAAAGTGATCCGTTTGCTTTATCCTGTGTGCTTCATCACTCCCCCAGGGTTCTCTCAATCTGGATTACTGGACCCCACGACACCAGAAGTCAAAGCACAGCTCAACAGGTAAGGTATGTGGAAGAGGAAGGAAGAAGAATCCACCACAACTTCATAAATTAACCAACAGAAATACGTACACCAGAATGCAGATCATAAAGTGTCTGAGTCACTATAATATTGAACACGGCATGAGAGCGGCTGCTTTCTTCATTCATATTGGTTGCAGCAACTGTTCGTGATTTGTTTCCCTCTGACATCAGTGACTCAATATCCTAGAGCGAAAAGAGCAAAAAGAGATGCTAGGATAAAAGCAAGTATTGTGCTTGCTGAACAAAATCCCCATCTAGATGGAAGGGTGTGTATGTGTAGGAGAGAGAAAGAAGGGAAGGTAGAAGTAAAGATAAAATTCTTTGCACATTTTGAGATGTATTGGTACAGAGGGAATGTAAGTCCACAGAACAATGCTAAATCATATCTCTGTTTTAAGTGTTGTACTTAAAAACCCAGCAACTACAGTCAATGCACCTTCTCCTTATCTGCTGCTGAAATATGTTGGCAACACCCACATTACAAATCATATTATTTGATGCCAGGAATCAGTCCAGCACAGATCTACTCACACAAATGAACACGGGGCATCTCTTTATTGAACTGTACTAATACAATCTCCACTTAATTGGCTCAAAAAGTTACTTCACTTGACCCTGTACCTTCCCACATGTGTAAAACAGAGATGACTATGACGAGTCTGACAGATGTGCTTGCTGAGCCTTCCAAAACAATTTCAGAAGTCATCAACCAAAAACTAAGTATGAACAATACTTACTAGAATTTGGACAAAGAAGGTGTGCTTTCAACGTAAGCAATTCACCATAAAGGCTGCAATAGCAGTTTTAACAACTGTATAATATGTACAGACGTTTCAGAAAAATAAAAAGCCCCATAAAAAAGCAAAATGGTGCCCACACAATGCTACATAAAGAATTATCATTTTAAAAAAAACCTCCCAAATAGTATTTCCAAATCAGTTTCCTCATAAAAAGAGAGGCCTACACAATTAACAAAATTGCACTGCTAATTAATTCCATTGTGCCGGTAGTAGTTCATTGGCTTCCACAATACTGATTTATTTGAATGTGTTTTGGTGAATCAAGTGGGCTCACATGCAGTTGTGATTTAAGTTATGAGTTACCTATATATACACCTATATAAAACAAAGGGTAATATTCAACAACAAAATCAAAGAAATTCATGCTGGAAGGCTCATTCTTAGTTTAGAAGCCTCGTATTTCCTGTGTGAAGCAAACACTGTGTTTGTGGTGTATACTACATGCAGTGAAAACTGCAAAATAATGAGACACCGCTACTGTATTTGTACCTAACATAGAGGCAAAACCAGTGCTTCCACATGAAATAAATATTCCTGAAGAATTAGAGATGATCTTTGCAATTGCCAGAGACCATAATCACTCAAGAACCATAACATCTGGGTAGGCATCAGTTTACCTCTTCTAAGATTCCTATTGCCTGTGTACATAGGTGTTATTTATAAAGTTGTGACTGGTTTAGATTTACCTCAAAGTTTGTAACAGCCAGCTGAGACAGGCCATCGACATATGGTCCCAACACCTTGTGTTCTCGAACCTTAAGGGATTGCCGACTCCTATGGAATGAAGAAGACTTTATGCACGACCTACTAAGTATCATGGATATCCAAAAATCATCATATGAAGTGAGTACCTTTTATACAGCAGAAGTCAATTCATGTCTTTTTTAATTGTAACAGTAAGAAAGTATTCCAGAATTTGTCACTCAAGTAACAATAAAGACTCAAACCAATCTAACTGGTTTTGATCTATATACATGAATTATTTTTAATGCATCCTCACACTCCAGTATTTATGGCTGAAACAAATCTGAAATCCTTATTAGGCAGAAAGAATGCTGACAAAAAAAAAATCTAAAAATCATCCCCACAGCAATTTGCTAAAGCTTCAATTCTTCTTGCATTTTCTACCCTTAATATTACACATACCAAGTAAGTCTCAAAGCTACCTTTTTAACTAACTTGTATACCTCTTCTCCTTCTGCAATTATGCTCAAGAATCGAAATATATACCATATATATTACAGCTCAGCTGAAAAAGTCCTATCAAACTACCTCCTGTATACACATGTCCAAGCCAGAGAGCCTAACCAGGATTTCTGTGTAGACAAAACAGACGAAAGAATGCCTAAGTATAATCTGAGGTGTCAGCCTTCCACATTCAAAAGGTTCAATATCTAAACCATGAGAACCAAGCTGTAAATAACCTTCAAATTCCTTCTAGCTGATGAAAAGTCCTACATGAATACTGTCTGGATCATACGGCAAAAATACCCCGGAATTTACTTGCACATGGTCTTGCTTTCTGGTGGCAAACTACTTCATACAGTATTTGTTTGCATCATTAGGATGGAATCCTAACTGTCACTCCAGTTACCATTTCATATACAAGCTTCACATGAATATTCTCTTTTTTCTGGTGTTTGGTACTTAATCCTCTCTAAAGAAGTCACATAAACATACATTCTGAAAAAATCTTCTCAGGGACTTCCAAAACCAATTCTTATTTTTAGAGTTTTACACAAAAATATGGAAGGCTGTGGGGGAGAGTGAAGCTACTCACCCTTTTGGGTCAAGCAGATCTCTGACTTTCTCATTGTAGATTTCCATATAGGACACTTCAACTTTAAAAGTATGAGATTCATTTTCTTCCACAGAGATTCTCTGAAATAAAGCACAACAGAGCCGTGGGATCAGACCCAGCTGCTCTGCGTTGCCCATCATTGAAAAGGATTTTCCTGAACCTAAAGGAAAAAAAGGAGAAGAAAATGCTTTAGAATATAATTTCTGAATTACTCACTTGTTCAAGAAGCACATTTTAATTCTCTTTTTGTTGGTTCAGGAGCATGTATCAGAACAACATGACATGCTATCCCAGACTTGTTCTTTGGACTACAACGTAGAGACAAACAAAAAGAGAAATTATCCTGAAGGTTTCTTTCAGCAGGGGTGGGACCCCTTGGAACACAAACATAAAAAACCGAATGAGCCTTCAAGTAGAAACTACTTCTTTCAGGCTTTGAAAGAGGCCCCAACAGGCAGCAACAAGGATCATAGTGACAGAGCTGTTTTTAAGAACTTTACAGTGTTGCTGTCTGTGCTAAATGTATAGGTAATATCATGATATTTCAAAATACAATTTTTAAATGTTATCTACCTTAATATTTATGTCTTATTCTCCTCAACTCCCACATGCACAAAGTGTTCTTTCCCTTTAGCACAGCACACTCACCTGTCTGTCCATAGGCAAAAATACAAGCGTTATATCCCTGAAAGGCCTTTTCAAGAATTCCTTCTCCAAGGCACTTGAACACCACTTCTTGACCTAGAAAATAATTGGGTTTGTTTATTTAAAATTGTATAACATACTAAAATAGACTGAAAAAAAGACTAAAGAATTTTTTACTACTGAGAACACTGATGAATGAGCACGATTTCATGTACAACTGGGTGATAAGATGAAAACTGTTGCCTGAACATAGCGTAACAGCCACCCGTGTTTAAATACACTGCTGATTATCCTTGAAGGGAGCAGTTCTTCAAAAGGTGTCATGTAAGTTGAATGCTTAGAAAATAACATAGATGTCTAAATTTTTTATTATTTAAGTGTAGTTTTTGCAATTAATATGCATTATTTAATCACATACTACACCCAAGAGAGTTCTGTAGCAGAACTGCAATGAAACCCATTAGTGAACTGGGACATTAGAGGCACAAAGGAATACAAGTAGTTGTTTTCTTGGGAACTGGCCTCAAGTTTCATCATAAGCTCTTACGATTTACCCTGTGGCAAGGTGATACTGGAACCAAGATAAATGCATTTCAATGACATTTAGAGAGAAAATGCATATTAGAAGGCTATGAGACTTCAACAGAGCTGTTTGAGGATATATTCTGCCAAATCCATAATTTGAAACATCAGCTGCAGAATTTCATAGTCCGAAAATTGTCTCCCTGAGCCAGGAAGATTTCAGATGTAGAAGTTGAAAACAGTCCTACTGGTTGGTTTTGTTTGGTTGGTTTTTAATAGGAAAGCCCAGAATTTGTACACCACAGAGGGTCAATGTGCTGTCTGCTTTGAGTTCTGATTAGACAATTATACCAGCTCTGTGTACATTCAAAACAAGCAGAACTGAGCTAAGCACAGAATTTGTTCACCTTATGGTGTATGGTTTTAAACTTACATTCACTGCCTGGTAACTTTCTGAACAGCTGTGATCAGCTGCCTCTCTCACCTCAGTACAGGAATTTCAGTAATTGTCAGTTACAAAAAATTCTTTCTTACAGTGGGTGCAATAGTGACTTCTGTAGTTCTCAAAATGGAATATACTGGCATAAAAATAACCTAGCTATACAATTATTTATGAGAATACCTACACTCCATGATTGTCAAGTAACTGGTAGCCCAGAAAACTCCTGCAGAACCATGTCTGGAATGACTGCATAATGTTTCTGAGGTATTTAAGTAGGACAAGAAAGTACATTACTTTTATTTTCCTTTAATTATAACCTAATTTCTTTTCTCCTGTAAAGGAAAAACAAGTACAGCACTGTCAATGGTCTTTGTGTATGTATCTAGTTGAATTTCTCAAATTCCAAAGTGTCACTGGACTTGGATTAATACAGTTTAGAAATGCTGAATACAGGAATTAAAACCAGAGGAAAATCTGCAGTATTCTGGAGTAACTCCATTTCCTTCACCACGTACATTCAGTCCCTTCTCATTCAACTGGGGATCATTTGGTCATTTAATAATTTCTATGTTGAAAGAGCACTGTTCAACAACTTGGAAGGAGAGAATGTTCAACTACTCATGAATGAATGAAATATATCAGCAAAAGATTTTACCAAGAATATAGAATAAACAAAAATTTGCTTTCTAACCAGCTCCTGAGGGAGCCACTCTTGCTGAGCAAGAACACAAAGTCAAGCAAAGACTGAAGCTGAGTATAAATATTATGAGGGAAAAAAGTATACATTACACAGTGATTGTGAGTGGAAGATAAAACCATTTGTCAGAAGAGGAAAAAACTTTTATTACCCACTCTGACAAGCAATAAACCAGTAGCCTCCATCATGCTTAGTAAGAAAGAAAAAGCAGGTATCAAAGTGTTATAAAACTGTGCATGGTCATAATAACCATAAGATGACCTATAGATTCCCTTACTGTTAAATATCTGGGAAGGAATCCACTTTAAATCTCATAGGCAAAGCTGGATTTATTTTTCAGGAGATGCTTATTTTTCAAACTGTCAACACCAACTGAAAATCAATCAGACACTGATATATAACTCTAAAATGCTTTTTTTATTACATATTTGAAGAGCTCAGCAATACCAACATAGAGAAATGGGTCATTAAAGAGTGTTGTTTATAGTAACCAGTCAAATGATGATGGGATAAAATAAGATTTGCTTTTAAGTGCACTCACAGAAAAGAACACAAAAAGCTAAACTTCAATTATGGATATTTTATTAATTTGCAAATGTAGTGCACTGTCAAGGGTCACAATATATCATCCATGATATTTTGATATTTTTCATTAAGAAATCTCGCTGCTTCCCCCAAGAATTTTATTAGTGGATTTGCAAACTGATTACAAACATGGAATGATACAGAATTATGACCACATGCATGAACAGCCAAAAAAGTAATGCAGATCCATTGTCTACACGGCTGCATTTCTGTTTTGCTAAATAAGCCCATACTGCCAGAAATTCATACTTTTGCTTATTTACAGGACTTTTCTTCCACAGATGCCTAGCATGTAAAGACGTAAGGAGGGGTTTAACATGATTCTGACTTAATTTTCAGCAAAGGGAGAAATAAAATTAAAAAGAAAAATAGTTAACAGCAGGATTTTCCCTACATCATTGTCTTTAAGATGGGAATTCCCAATCTTCCAGCTGGCTAAGACAACATAGCGTCTTACAGAGGCGACTAAGGACCAGAAACATGCATCCCCTCTCCCACCTTCTGCTCAGAACTGGGGCAAGCTGAGGACAGCACACGCAAGGCTGCTAGGGAGCCCCGGGTAAGCAAACAAGCTGCCAGTTCTCACAGGCCAGGATCTCCCCTCTGCTCATCCCTTCGAGGAAAGGAAAGCAAAGTCTGGTGAATTTTTCTTGCAGACCAGGAACAGCTTCAATGTTACATCAAAACTACAAACAGATAAGACATATGTCTGCTCAAAATCCACAACTCGCTATCTCTCATGAGGGTAGAAGGTTAGCGGGTACTGTTCTTTGAGCCAATTACCTGGTTTGCTTCTTTTTAAAAAGAGCAGCTGAAAGTGTTGCAGTCAGCATACATACTCCCTGTAAAATTAAGGCTTAACTCAAAGTCAGGCATATGGCCTTTCAGGACAACGCAGCCTGTAGATACACAGAGCTGAAATTTCAGGCCAAACATGATGCAGGTTAGGGAGTTTATAAAAAATCCACAGGCAAGTTGATACAATGTGGGGTCCTTGGAATGGACCTGCCTAAGTGCTACAGTAGTTATTTATGCCATCTCTTGAATCCTTCCCAAACCGAAGGGTTTCTTTCCTTCCTTTTAAAAATCCACTTAACTGCAGACTTCAATAGCCTCTTACTGTTGTTCAGGCTTGTAAATAGAATTCTTTGTTCTCATCTCTGAGAATTTCTCAATATCCTCCCCTTCATCAAAATGCCAAGCAGTTATTCGTCTCTGTGAACTTTTCAAGGCAAGCAGGTGTGTCCTTTATCCATGAACTGACTCTTGACCCATTCAAGTCAAGAACAAATGGTAATAAGATATTTTGCTTACTCTCAAAACACCTCTACTATAGCCTATAGACAAAGCTCATTCCTCTTCCAGATCGAGGTAAACTCATTCTGCCCTACAACCAAATTCTCCTCCCTCCTCAAAAATTACTCAATTGGCTTCTTTTTTACCCCTTTTCAAGAAGAAATATATATTTTCACCAAATACCCACCTATGTCTTTCAGAGTTAAATAATCAGAAAAAAGGTGCAGGAACTAGCACATGATGATCAGCACAAACCCAGAGGGCTGCAACCATTCCTTGCTTGGAATGACACAGCCACGAAGTGTTCAGAAACACACAGCATCAATATTCAGAGTTAAAAACCAAACAAATAACCAAAAAACCCGCTCAAACAACAAAAATAACCCCAACCAAACACAGAAAGAGTGTAGGCTTAGATGGGATATTAGGAAAAAAATTTCTACTGTGAAGTGGTGAGGCACCGGCACAGGTGGCCCACTGAAGCTGTGGATGCCCTATCCCTGGAAGTGTTGGATGGGGCTCTCTCTATCACAGAATATCAATTTGTAAAGAGTCCCCATCTCTTGCAGCATCTGAAAACAGAGCAGCACTTCCACAAAATCTTGTAAAGAGTTTACTTCTCTTCTGTGCTCCAGATTGCCTTTATGAGAGATAGTCCTGCAAGGACAGCTGCAAAGATGCCCTTTAGAAGTTTTTCTTCACATGAAGGTTACCTTCACCATTTCTGTTGGTGATATTGCTGGATCATTTAGAATTTTAGAACGCAGCTTCTATTTCAGTGGCAAAAAAAAATTGCTTAGAAAGCAATTCTGCTGCCAACAGCAACAATCCCCATGTTTACAAGTGCTGGAAAGGTAAGGTAGATACTTCCTGGACATAAGCATAGAAAGAAAATTAGTATGAAGAACATAAGTCTTATGTTCAGCCAAAGAAGTTGAAGTCCTCAGAGAATAAGCCTAGTGTAAAAGAAGGAGATGGCTAATACCATTTCAGGGTCAGGCCTGCAACCCCAGATTACCAATTACCCATGCAATTAAGTTTATCCAAACAGGAATCTTGCCCTTGAGTGAACAATATTAGTAAGTGCTGGTAGTGCTATAGATTAATCAATAAAGTGAAAAATAAAACCGACCCAATCATGTGTGAGAGTTTTAAAGATCCCGTAACAAATGCGCATTTCCAGGAGCAGACAAACTTTGGGTTTGTTAGCATTAAAAAAAATAACAACATGGAAGAGTTATCCACATACGTTGCCTGTGGTGAACACCATTCTGTTTGTTTTCTTGTGTGCCACTTGTCAATCAGCAAAATCTTTAATACAGTGTGATATGCACAGCAATATATGTATTCAACATAATGCAAGATGAACACGTTTTGGTTTTGCACAGAGAGCAATGACTGATAGGGTAGCCCAGTACTTGTTAAACCTTTCACTGTAATACCTTCCACTGTCTTTCTGTGATACAGGTAAAAGGGTTTTTCAAGTAATTAGATTTGTTGCACACACCTTTTATATTTTAAGAATTTTACTTAAGCCTGAAGTTTATATACAACTTATATTTTCAAGCACTCTGGACTTAGCTTTCAAGCTTTATACATGTTTCCTTTTAATTGTACAACTAATCCCTGCTCATGCCAATGACATTAAACTTACACATCCACAGAGAGCTGCTTTGGGTGGGGAGTGTTTAATGCACTTAGCATCCAGATCAGCACTCCTTCTGTAGTCCAGCATCCAAGAGATTCCAGTTTAGCTCAAAAACTCAGGTGGTCAGATGGCTTGTTTGCACTCTTTAAGGTTGTTAATTCTGTAACAATCTGTGGTACAATCTCTGGATGTAGACAACATGTATACTTGCAAGGTGCCTAGGACAATGGGGGTTTGTTCCATGAGGCAAAGAAATTATCAGAAATCCCAACCAAAACCAGTTATCGCAATTTTTTTTTTGTTAATAAAAATGCACAGTAATTTAGGCCAAACTATGAAACAGACTTAGGGAGTCTTAATAATACATAAAAGCTGAAGTATTGCCATATCAGCATTTGGTTTGTTGAATGCCACTGTAGTATAGGATAGCATCAGCTCGTGCACAAGCAGGTGAACAAGACAACAACAAGCCAACAACCAGTAACTTAGGCCTGAAACACTCTGAGTTAGATTTTTTAATTACTTCTATTTCAATAATGTATCAAATTCAATATGTTCTAGAACAAGAGGACTGGCAGTAACAAATTATCATCAAGACCACACAACAAACACAATGACCAAAAAAAAAAATCAGTGAAAGCATTGTTTTTGTATGTGAGTCTTTAAGCTCACATTCTTAGCATATCTCTAAAAAAAACCCAAAAAAAACCACCACCAAAGCCTCCCACACACCCTTCTACAAAAAAAAAAAAAATCCCAAAAACCAACAAACAACACAAAAAAACCTGCAACAAAACAACAAAAACCACAAAAGCCACCAAAAAAACAGTTTTGGTTTTCTTTTTTTTCCCCAGGTACGAATATTAACTGGAATAGGCAAAAAAACACCTCATAGCTTTCTGGACAGGAAGCAATGCACACCACAGTTTTCCAGAGACCAGTCCAACAAGAGGTTAATCTACATACAGATAATAAAACTTCAGTTCTCAGGTAAGACAAATCCAATTACAACTTCTGAAACACACTAGAGAGATCTAGCTTTGACTCAAATTAAAAATAAATAGACCTAGAATCACACTGAATTCTCCTGGAGATGGGTTAAACCCAGACAGGAACAAGTTTAAGAGGTTAGGGGTGTTTCTCAGGTCTATCCCTTCTCTGCAGGTGGGTTGGTACCATGGTGCACCCAAAAGGTAGCTCCCACACTGGAGGTGCATGGGCCACAACACCGGGCGCACACCATCATCTCCTTCCTTTTAAAGGAAACAGGGGTGTGCAGGCACATAAGGAAGGTGCTGTGTGCTCCAATGGTTCTCCCAGCCTGAACTATAAATACTGTGCTGTGCATCTGGTCAGTGCAAACACAGCTCTTGGAAGATGAACTGGTGAAGAGCATTTTTTCCTGAAGAAGCCTCTATTTGCTCAGGCAATTAAGAAATATAGCAGAATCTATGATCAAGTGCAATCCTTAAGATTTGGGATTTCATACCAGAGGTTACAGTAGTCAGAGATATATTTTAGCACAAATATATGACAGTTCATTTATGAGATCACTGATCTCAAACTTTGAGGCAATGAACCCTATCAACCTTCAAGATTTCTTATAGGCCACAAAACTTCATAATATGAATGTCTAAACTGAATGCTTGGGTTTTTTTCCTTTCCATGCACTACAGTTTTGAAATCCCAGTGTTCAGAGATCTCTCTACCAAAACAAGTCCTCTTCTAAAATATGAATATACTAATACACAAATCCAGTTATGAGAAAATTACTAGAATTACAATTTTGTGTGGATTATCCAGCTTTTGGAAAGAAGGAGTCACAAAGCTGATCACTCAAAACACATTAGGGATCTGAACAATCAGACTATGAATCACTTGAAAGACCCGAGATTATCACACTGTCTGAGGAGAACACTATTTATTCCCCTCTCATGCACAGGGAGATACAGAGCACTGAAAGCACACATGTTCATCACTAGTATCAGTCAGAAGTAATTTCTGATGCAGAAATGAAATTTTAAGTGACAGAAACAATCATCACAAAAGGCTCTTCCAGCCAATAAAGGAGAGAACACTATAGCTTAGATGTAAAAGCATCCCTCCTGAACAGTGTCCCAGGCACCTTAAAACTTGCATTCCTTCTCAGCTGAGGGGCTAGCACTCAGATGACTCAATTCCTGTAAAAGTGAGAAGTCTGCTTATGTGAAAGTCACTTAAGCATCACAGTACAAAATGCAAAAGAAAACCCAAACCGACTCCACAAAACAAAGGCCAAAACTCTTACATGTTCTCAAATTATTTACACTGTCCAATGTATAGAAAATAGTTTACCTGCATATTTTGTAGTGTTTGATTCATCCATGGACCAGAAGCAGTGATCAAAGGCAAACACCTGTAGAAGTACATAAAAAGACATATTAGGAACTCTGGCTACAAGACATTTCTTTTAAATCACTACATATATGTGACTGTGTAATTGCAGTTAGGTTCTACTGTTTCTGTGGATCCTAAATCAGAACTATAAAAAGGCTTCATCAGCAGGAATACTTTTGTGTAAACTTGAGAGTTGCAAACTGCAACAAATCTTTTCTATCTGTATTATACACTACACAGAATACTCCTTACTCTATCCCATCATAGAGATGTCAAAACCTAACAGATAAAACCTAACAATTAACTCCACTCTTCTCCAGGCACTGACAAACGTTTCTGCCAACAGTAACGAAACAGCACCACAAGGACTCAATATACAGAGTCTGGTGAGATGACTATTTAGCAGACATCAACGCAATACACACAAAAATTTTACAATGGAATGGGCTTCTAATACTCAATTAAGAGCACTGTTACTTACAAGCCTTAAGGAGCAAACAAATAGATTACCTGCCTAAACTAAGAGTACAGTACTGCATCTCAGTAGAGGAAGCTTAGAAACTACAACTAGAAGACGTAGCTCTATTAGAGAAACAAGCTATCAGAGCCTGTTCTAATGAAAAGACTTAATATCACTTCAGTCATGAGTTCCAGCAAGGTACAAATTGACTGAGATTCAATATTTAGCTCAGTGGGCTTGTAGACTTGGAACAGTGTCCTGTAAAACCACTTAACACATTGGGACTTGATCCAAGTTCCTTTGCCTGCGTGTTTGAGAACATCCTGACAGAATTTAACATTGTTTTTTAATAGCTTTAGATTGCTACAAACACACCTTAAGTTGCAGTGTATTTTCCACATTTTGCCATGATAAAACTGACTGTGGGCGAGTTAAGAATATAGATTCTGGTTTTGTTATTTGGGATTTTTTTGTTTTGGTAGCACAAGAGGTAGGGAAAATCTCAAACCACCTTTTAAATAAACTTTGCGTGGGTCAAGATTTTCTTTGCCTGGTCTTCCAACAGCTGGTCTCTCTAAGAGACAAACCGTGCATATCACTGAAGAGCAAGAGCCACAGGCTCTGTTAGCAGAAACACCCACATTCTCTGGAGACAAGGTCTGAGGTGAGGAAGATGATGGATCATTTTCTTTTGGCTTTTGGGGATGAAGAACATTTTGAAGTCCCTGCTATTCAGAGTTACTACGCAAGGTAATCTACAGATATATTGTAACCTGACTCTTCCCAAGATGTCTATTGCTGTAAATACTCCAGAAGGATAAAACCAGGTCAGCACAGTAACCTCACCTCCTTCCCCTTCCTCCAGCTTAATGCAAAACACATCAAATGACTTGAGAGAAGACACAATACTGAGACAACACTCAGTCCATAAGAGTGAAATGAGTTCTGGAATTCCCTTCTGAAGAAAAGACAAACAAACCCATAATAATAATAATCTAACAGGGAGGCCTGAGTCACTTACAGCAGCACAAATAGAATGAGACAAGCTCATGAGTCAGGACGTTCCCTGATGTGACTGAGCCAAAGATGTAGTTTGCTCACTGAACAGCAAGTAAAATGCAGCAGTTACTGCACCTTATCTTCAGACACTCACGTATGTAGGGGAGATTTAAATTACTTTTGTCCATTTGATCATCAAATCTAAGCATAAAACCATGTCATTGATAAGAACACTTGGTAAGGACACCTTTGCCTAACTTCTGTAGTCCAAGAACTACTGTTTCTCTTCTCATATTCCAATTCTGTGGAAATTTTCCTTACAGGACTTGGTAACAATACCTAGTCTCTCCGATGATCAAATGGCAAGCATTTCAATTACAAAAAAAATCCACACAAACCAACACCCTACTGTAAGCATCTAAAACTACTGGATGCCCATACTTCACCCCTTAAAACTAAGTGTTATCTGCAGTGGATCACACAGATGAAAAGGCTACACAGCTATACATGCTCATGTGTAATGACTTAAATGTCAATACAGCAGTACTGTAGGCCAATTTCATCTATTGTCCTACATATTTTCCCCTTGGTTAACACAGAAAATGATGACAGGATTATTCAATGACTTCTAATTTAAGCACTGATCTTGCAAAGAGACTCTTAAAACTAAAATCTGTGCTTGCAGCTAAGTGTTTCCCTTAGAAAAACAGGTTTTATTGGGATGTTTTTAAAGAAGTAAAAATTAGTCAGACTGATTTTCAAAAGGTCAAAAATGATTATGCAATAGCAAGAGAAAAAGTCGGTCTCAAGATAAAACAAATGCAAATATAGCATTTTAGTTTCTTTTCATAATAAATATAAAAAGCCAGGGCATGGATTTGGTCTATTTATAAAATCTGTTCTGGAAAATTGCCAAATCCTTCTAACAGAAGCAACAAGATTACTTTAAAAAAAAGTGTCAGGCAAAAAGGCAGAAATTGCTGGGGCATGCACTGTCTGTAAAACATGCAGAGTAGCTGCAGCAAAATTCCCTCTCCATTAGAACAGGCAGGCAAACACTTAAACATTAGTTTGATTAGTGATGACAAAACAGCAACCAATAACATTCCCATCAACCATACTTTAAGGTTGCACCCAACTAAAACAATTTTATGGACAACTCAGACCTTTGGGAAAACAGATTGCAAATAGAGGAATTAACAGGGTAAAAATCAGGCACACAGGAGCGAGACACTTGGTCCCAATCACCAAGGCTCTTCCACATGTCCATAAGGAAGACGTTTTATGGGAAATACCGGTAGGACAGTGTCCTACCTGAAGTGTGAGCATTGTATAGAAAAGATAACTATCAAGATAACATCAAGAAAAGATAACACCAAAAAGATAACTATTTTATATTTTTCTGATCCCCAGTGCTGAAATGGCAGGACATGTGGTCCCAAGATGAGCATGAAAGCATACTTGGGGTCAAGACACAGTATCTATGCTATGAAGAAAAAAAACCTTCTAAGTCTTATCTAATGTGCTCCCTTCCTTCTCCCATCTTCACTGATTATTCTTCCTTGAAAACAGAAGTGGTGGGTATTTCTTTTTTTTTTTTTTAATAGAAGTATGCAGAATAATAATTATTTTTTCTTATTAACTTTTTCTCCCCGGGACCCATTTTCCTGACTAAGGTATTAACCCCCCTGTCAATATGACTATCAAAGCCATCAGAAGTTCTGTTGATGTTCCAGTCTCAGACTCAATGGCCAATACACAAACTGGGCATTACCAGGCACTGAAAATGCCTTTGTAGCAAAAATCTTTACCAACTTGTACCAAAACTGTATTTACCAACTATATCAAAACTACTACTGAAATGTATTTGAACGGAGATATCTCTGACACAAACAGAACTTTTTAAACTTCAAACATCCTATGTGAATTAGTTTTTAACTACATTTTGGAAGGTGTTTAATAGTATTCTTTATTCTCATTAATAGTGTTCTGGGCTTTTAAATGACAGAGGGAATTAACAAACAAACCTTAAAATTTTCTTATTTTCTGCAAGATTGTATATCTCATACTTCATCCTAGCATCTAAAAGCAAAAGCTAGATAAAAGGAAGCTACCAGAAACCTGCCACGCTAGGGCAGTAGCTTCTAAACCAAAGATTTTGAATGAAAGAATAAACCGGATACATTCAGAACAATTATATAAAAATGGAAACTTATGAGAAAGAATTAGCTGGGAAGTGCTGGATCCTGGTACTACTGTATCCAGAGTCATTCTAAGTGTGCATATTACCCTAAGTAAAAAGAGTTATCGAGGCCATTTCCAGGTTTTAGAGAACTATACTTGGAGTGCTAGCAACCATTAGAAATTAAACAAAAGACTTGTTCTGGTAACCCCAACGTTAAACAAAAACAAAAGATATGGGCTCCGATTCCTTCAGCAAACACCTGCAGAAGTTTTAGAGAGCTGTTGGTTATTTTGCTAAGGAGACAACTAGAGGTTATGGCTTCTGCAGCAAAGCAAACTGGGATGCAGGTCCATTCATCCATCACATATGTAAGTGAAAAATCTGGAGTTTTGTCTCAAATTCACCTCTATCTGTGGCTTAAAAATGAAACTGCAGACTTTAACTGGATTTTAAACTAGAGGAGTCATTGTACCTGCTGCTGCAGTAATGTCTCACAGAATTGGAAAGGACAGCCAAACTGGTATCCACATTTTAGAAATCCAAAACAGCATTCTGCAGAACTTGTTTTCATTAAGGCTCCTAATCAATGGCTTGCAGAATTAATAATTTCAAGGGTTTATGCATGCAAGTATACTTATGCAAACTACTTACAGGTAATGAGTACCATATCCGATATTAACTGCTTGCCAGATTAGGCCAAATTACATAATTATCTTAAAAAGCAGTTTAATTTCACATTCATTATTCTTTTGAAGTCTAATCCTCAGTATAGGCCAGGCAGAGTCTGGGGCTTCCAGAATTTAGCATCACCCAGATTGAACATAATATTTAATATATTGTCTATGCAGCTATAAAATGTTGCCACAGTATGGCTAATGTTTAACAATCATTCCCATCTGACCAAGAGATGGCCAATTAACCACATTTTGCTTTTATGAGATGCAGTCAGTCTGTCATGTTGGGTGACTTACAGGGCTACCTGGTTCCTAAAAAGAAAAGGAAGGGAGAACTGAGGAAGGGCAGTTGTCATTCACAGGACAGCTGTTCCTACATCCCTCTTACAACTGCTGATGGAGCTAAGTAATAAAGGAGATACATGAGGAAATGGCAAACAGAGTCTACACCAGTAAGCTTAAGGCAAATGGAAGCCATTAAAGAACTGGAAAAAAAATTTGGTCACTGTATGACAAACACAAGACCTATGACAGGGCTGAAGAAGTATGGAGAGAAAATCCAAAGGCACCCTAGAGCACAGCTCACAGATCTCAGCTCAGAACAACCATTTTTACCTTTGTCACGAAATAACACTCAAATGCGATGTTTGTAGAAATAGCAGAACACCCTAATATCCTTATACAAATTTTCCTATCACAGCTTCTGAGCTAGCAAGTTGAATTGGGAAAACAATTTATCTATGTCTGATTAAAAACTAGCTCAACTAAAGATAAAGATACTTCCAATATTTATAAAATTTTATTTTAAAAAGTCCTAGTTTGAAGATCAACTATGTGCAGTATGCTAAAAACTGTATAAATCAAGAAACATCCAAATCTCATAAAACATCTTTACAAACTCAGCAATGCCTATTTTCCACAGATGGTACTAACCTTCTTTTGTCTCAATCTGATGAACATTTCACATAACATCAAAAGTTTCAGCATTATAGCTTAAGGATATTTTTAATGACCATCCAACTATACACAACAGTAATGTGACATTTACGCACAAGTGTGCAGCTGCTCCGGTTTTGTCAAGGAAATACAAGGCCATGCGTAAGCTTTTACATAATGTCAAGAATAACTTTATCTGCCTATAATGGAACACAAATGAAGTACTACAGAAAATGAAGGCTCTTATGAAACAATTTTTTGGGTGGAATTACAACAGCAGAAAGGAGGAGGGGCTTTTTCCTTTTAAAAAAATGCTTAACAATGATCAAACTCTTGTATTAAATATGTCAACTGATAGAACTGTATTAAATATCCCAATAGGTCCATATCACTTCTGCCCTTTCCTTGCACAATAAACCACAAAGACCATCTTTTGTAGGTGAATTCTGGTGTACTTTGGCAATTTTTACTCTAATTATTAACTCCTGGCTATCATCAAGTACAAACAAAAATGATTAGTTTGTTACTAGATGTTTTTGTCACCTTTTAAAAACAGTATTTTAACGTTTAAGTAGAATTGTGTGCAATGAAATGTTTTACACACAACACATACTCAGTCTTTCAATGTTTTTATGAATGCATTAAAATTATGGTTTGTTCTGGTCACAGTTTTAGCAAGTCATGTACCTTGCCTGCATGTCAGTTGGATTAAAATATATTCTTCTAAAGTTATGAAGTTTTTAACTTGGAAGTGTGAGGAACACAGTTGTTTTTTGGTTTTTTTTAATGTGTCTTCCTTTATCAAAGCTGTATTGGTCATATACTACAGCAATATGCCCAACACTTCTTAATATTTTAAAACAGATACAAATGTAAACAGCAACGAAATACTTACCTTAGGTGGTTTTCTAGGTGATTGGCAGCAAATCCAGCAACAATGATGAGAAGCATTGATGCACCATTCACATAAAGAGAAGGGAGCAAAGAAAAGAAAAAAACAAAACAGTCAGTGTATGTCATAACTATAATTTGAGCACTTTTAAAATTCACATTGTGCTTGAGAATAATCAGATCAGAAGATATTTAAATGACACACCACAGATTTTTAACCAGTAATTACTTAATTACTAATACAGTCCCACATTATAAAGAAGGAAATAGACAGATTCCTTACAGATAAAAAAAATCTAATAGAACTAGGTTCCAGAAGGAAGACAAGCATCTGTTTTGTCATGGAAAATGAAACACAGCCCATCTTTGATGGCAAATAAACTGAGCCTGCAAACTGGCAGACCAAGGTGCCAGGGTGAAGCCCCACTGACTTCAGCAGTGCTACACATGCATGACCAAGGTAGGAGTCAAACAAATGTTTCTTGCAGAGATTATAGAAGTGTGAAGAAAAAGAAACCTGTGTAGGCTGTGTTCTCCCCAGCCACAGAAAACCCACACAGTGCATAAGAAACCAATGCAAGAACACCATTACCCTTCACACACACTCCAACGAGCGCTGTCAAAAATAAGAGTCAACAACCCCCAGTCTAAAGACACCAGCTCAGAGTACTTCAAATTGTCCTTAAATGCTTTCATGCTTATGATGGCAGGCATATGGTCACATTATAAATTAAACCAGCTTGGATTTTTCTGGTGGGATTGGTTTCATGTGAGGTTGCTGCGCTGTCTCACTATGCAGCCCTGTGTTTGCTAACGCCAGTGCAAGAGAGGAGGTGAGCATACAGTGCAGAACCAGACTGCCTTAGGCCATTCATCAAAACTACAACCTTAGGCATATGTTTAAATTATATATTGAAATAAGAAATTTCTACTTGCTCCTCATATTAAAAAAAAAAAAAGCATGGATGAAAGAAGGGGGAAAATTGTGGATGAAGAGAGAAAACACAACTAGAAAGGTCTACGGGTAAACAACACAAGCAGAGAATGCAGTAAGGTTTAGAAGATAAGGGTATGGATGAAAGGTATAGCAAGAGACACACTAAACAAAATTCAAAGGTATCAAGAGGCTACACTCTCAGTGCAGAAACACATGGGACCAAGCCATGCTTTAATCCACCAGTCTACACATACCAACTCCACCAAGTCGGGAGGTGGGAAGACACAAGCACTTTGAGCAGTTTTCTTAGCAACCCACAATACAAGGGCTGAGCAAAAAGTGCTGAAGGGACACAAACCCACAAACACATCTTGTGCAATCTCTTCTGCCCACTCTCAGCTCGTACCTTAGATGACACGTCTGCCTGCACCAGAAGATACATAGCTGGGACATGGTACTGGTGCAATGAAAACATCGTTTGTTTCTCAGCCAAACCACTCACTGCAGCTTTACCCTTTCATTAGTGGTGGCTGCACAGGCTCAGTCCTTGGCTAGCTCATGTATAGGTGGTTCAGAACTCGTGCAGAATGCACTCTTATCTAATGGAAAAATACATTTAGCTCTACCCTGAATATTTTCATTTTAATCCATTTTCAGATGTGATGCAAGCACCTTATCAGCTTGTCTAGACAGAGTCCCAGCACCACCTCTGAACTTCCAAGAGAAGTTCCTATTGAAAGAAGTCACCCAAAGTTTTTTTGAAAGCTTTTATATACATTCACATCTTGAAAAATAATTCTAAAATACATCAGCTTTTCTAGAGAATTCCTGATAGACTGCTGTAGGTTCAGCAGAAATCCTAAACAGTTTAGTTGGAAGTAAGAACCAACAGGAAGTTTATCAACTGATTGTTGTTTTTTTTTTTTTAATTTGAGATCAGTCTTATAAGCCCTAATTGGAAAAGGTACAAAACATCATAAACTAAAAATACACTTTGACACATTGCTTAAGGTAGTTACTTAATCAATCTAAGCCACTACCTTTTTGGAAGTCTCCTCTTACTTTACTTTGATGTCAATTTCAAGAAAAACCATAATAGTCACTTTTTAAACCCCTGATGGACACTAGAGCTTCCCAGTAGCATCACTGATCTCTGGGATTTCAAAGCAAAAGGAGCTGCAGTTTCCCACCATATGTCATATCCAACTCCTCCAAACTCTTAGCACCAACTTAAGCAACTCCCAGCAACTCCCCACATCACCAGCAGCAATATGATCAAAGTCAGCTGTATTAACTCACAGGATAGATTTTTAAGCTATTTTAATATTTGAATATTGAATATTCCAGCTAACCAATTCAATGTAACCATTATCCTGGAGACACTCCAAAATACGTACTTCAATCAAAGGACTCAAACTAATAAATAAAGAACTGTTTACAGTTTACCAGAAATCATATCTGTGGCAGTTTAAAGATGTGCTATAAAACTCTGCACTAACCTAATCAATTTTTCACATACTTTTTTTTTGTTTGCTTTATTGCCTTTTTTTTTAATATGTGCTTCCTTACTTCTTTCCATTTCCAGAAACCAGCAGTTTTCAGCTTCATAGATAACTGAAGTTATCTCAATTTTTACCAAATAGTGACCATACAAATGAGGTGATTCAGTGCCATAGCTTGGCCTGGAGAAGCAGGGACACACACACAACACACATATGGACATCAGATCTGAGATACCACAGTTAAAATGTTTGTTTCCAAGATTTTTAATTCCATGTCTAATCATCCATGGTGTCACAATAACAAAATGCAGGTATGCCTTTTGATTGACAACAAAACCTCCTTGAAAGTAGACAGTTAGTATACACGTCAGGAAATTATCAGTTACCTAACCTTGTAATGCATCTGCACAACAGTAGATTTTGGTTTAACAAGATGGGCATCTTCAATCTGAACACTCAGAAGTAAGATTGACTTTTTTCACAGCCTGCAATTCAAAACCCAAGCAAATACCACCAAAAGCCTGAAAAATATTCTCGCAGGTCAGAGGAAAAGTATGAATTTCAAGATCAGAAAGCCCACTGAACTTCTGGACTTTCTCCTGTCTTTGTTCTTAAGCTATCACAAGTTTAGTAAAATATCACTAGAATGATTTTCTAATTTGTTGAGCAGTGTGTCTGCTGTGGGTATCTACTCAGGCTTTTTCTTTCACAACAGTACTAAGCCTGTCCTGTCCTGCTTGCTTGGTTAACACACATCAAGATCTCAGAGCACTTAGCTACCTCAAATTTTAAGCCAGATGAAGAAGGCCAATTTATAGAAAGGTTTGTGCTAGTGTCAACTCCTTTTTCTGTTGTCTCTTGCTAAAACTAAACTCAATACGTCTCACATTTGTCAGGAGAATGACTCACAAAATGTCAGTTCTCATGTTCTATGACAGCACATGAATGAGAAGTCTTCCTGACTGCATTCACATTTCTTCTCTAACACCTACTCTATTGCCTGTGACAGCACACCATGAGAGGAATGCACTTTGCTAGTAGTTTAACAACAGCAAAGGTTCTTTCTTCTTCTTTTTTTTAACTACCTACATTCTCTCACAGGAGTGTCCCTTTGTCATATAAAAAGTTGATACAAGATGACATTGCATATTCTGACTGGAAAACTAGTCCCATGCAATAGGAAGCAACAACACTCCCGCACTAGAGCATCCAGAAGTATGTGATACTGCCATTTTAAAGACTTTCAAAACAAGACCTTTTTTGTCCCTTAGTGAGTGTTGTCAGCATTCCCAACCGAATGTCACTTCCACCAAAAGGAAAAACATTTTATATATCAAAAAAGAGAAATTGAAAGAATTTTTTTTTTCCTTCATTCCACAGAATGGAGTTTCATCACCCCACCCACCTCAGCCAAGAAAGTCACCTTCAGCAGGGACAAGGTACATGTGAAAATGAGAAGGTAGGTGTAAAACCAGGTACTCCACATTAAAGGAGACAGAGTAACAAGGTTTCTCTGAAAAACAGGTCTTATATTCTTTGGAACATGCACACAGCCCAATTCATCTCCAATTCAACTGTTTTAAGAAGCCAAGTAGGTCACAATTGTACTATAATTATTTCACATTTTGGAAAGTATTTGGGCATTTTTTCTTTTACTTTCTCGCATTACTTAATCAAGATGAAGCAACCGTAACCAGCTATTTTAAATAACCACATATATTATCTATGAATGAATGGACCAGATGACTTTGCAGCTCTTGTAAGCTGACTACACCGAAAGTTAACATCTAAGACATTAGTCTGAAAAACCTTTTTGCTCTCATCACATGTGCAATCACAGCAAATTCATAGTACTCACTGATTTCCCAAATATATAATTGCTTACATTTAGTGGTTACATAGTCACTGATGTACTCTTCAGAGTCACTGGTCAAAAGAATTATTACAAACAACTAAGATAAGGGAGAAAAGTCATCAGGTTTTTTTTCAGCTTATCATACAAAGTCTTTCCTCTGTAAGCATAAAGATGATCAAATTGAAAAGATCATTCTGATAAAAATAGTATTTCTGACGTCTCACTGTTCCAGCATCTCTGGACTCTAAAGACAGGTTGTTCAAAACAAATATTACAGTATTTTTGAGTGATTTTAGATTTTGTTTTGTTTTTTAAAATCAGGCTGTCTTACACTTCAGGCTGAACATACCACCAGCACTGTGCATTTGCCTCTCTCAGAGGCAGAGTGCAAGGGAGCAAACCTGTGGCAGGACCACCATAAGGAGTGTGCCTTGCTATCCAGGACAGAAGTAACTGCACTGTTTGTTTATCCACGTGTGTGAAGATTCCAGAGCGGCTGCAGCAGAGACAGCAGATGCTCAGAAATCCTAACTGCAAACAGTGTAAATTATGTAGAAGCAGGGAGATCGTGTTTCTCCGATCTCTCACAGCAAGGTCATGCAGCTCTAGGACCTTTCCTTGTCTCCTGGTTTATCACTGCAGGCTGTTACTTGCAGGCTTGATACCAAGCACCTTAAAAAGCGTGGCTTTTTATTATTGATGGACACTGTACTAAACTACCTAGAGAAAGATCGCAGACTGCCACAGTAACAGTTTCAGATGACTATATACTGCAAACTACTGGTAGTACACCATCTTCTCTACAAAGAACACAGAAAAAGGACATTTATTTTCCTATTTCTCCCATGAATTTTCTGAATGCAAGAAACTGAAGTAAATGGCAGGGGCAATGCCTTTAAAGGGAACAGCATCTCACCTTTGTGCTTGTCTGCAGCACCTCCTGTACAGCTGACTAATGAAGCTGGCACCACGATTCGATACTCGGATTCTTGGAAGAGTTACTTTACATACTGTGTGAGCACACATACATATACAAATATAGATAATTAGTTATTTTATATTCTCACATGAAGTGAGCAGCACATGCCCTGTGTCTGTTTAATCCTCCTACCCAGCAAAAGCCTGTTCTATAGACAAAATAATCCTTTGAAGAACAGAAAAAAAAAAAAAATTAACTAGTAAAGCAATTTGAGCAAGTGCCTGCATAATAAGGTGGTAGCTGATCCTAATCAGAAACACCACGAGAAACAGATGCATACTCTAATAACGAGTTGTTCTCACGCGCTTTATGGAAACCTACCACATGCAAAGAGAGGAAAGTCAGACACTGAAATCAGAATGACAAATACCGCAGTGCAAGTTAAACAAAATAGACATCACAGTAGCAGAGTGGCTCCCATGACACAAAAGAAACCAAGATGCCTGGATATTTCACCATAACAAGGTTCCACTGAAGTTCAGTGACCACAGCAATAAAACCACAGGCTATGAAACCAACATAAGCTCATTAAAGTAAGTGAAAGGTGTTCTATTCTGACATTTACAAGATGGAAAACAGAAAGTGACAACTGTCCAGGAACATCATTAATTACTAACTTACCTTCAGTCCCAAATTGAGTATTTTTACTGCCTAAGGCATAATAATTCCAATGCCAACAGTTCAAGTGTTTCTAATCTTTACACAGAAGCCTTGGTATCACGGAAAAACAACTTCTACTGACAGCCTGAAAAAGGGCTGATACCTGCCCTACATGCAATGGCACACCACTCTGCAAAGTAACCGGCTTAGAACAGTCACCAGCCATCAGCAGAAAGATTGATCTATCGCTCTGCTAGAAACCTCACTCAAAAATTAAAATCTGGATACTCTCCCACATAAAGTAAGTTAGCTTTATTTTAAACCTACTTCAGTTAATTTGCTTAGTTTTACTGAAAAAAAAGGAGACTAAAATTGTAATTTTGCTCTGAGATCCAAGAGCTCTAATGCAAACCTGACTGCTGAGACCCCATCTAGAACCTACCAAGTTAAATAATATATCTTCTCCAAGTCTTTAATCATACTCATTCAAAACTTATCCAAGACTCTGGTTATTGTAAAGAAAACCTGCTACAGCATAACCACAATCTCAAGTATATCCAACTTGTTCTTAGTAAATCCAGCTATAGCCTCATAACAAAAAGGCAAAGAAATGCCAGTCTACCTAATGTTCCAAGTAGTCCTGTTCCTTTTAAAACCAATTCTTTTACCCTCCTTTTCAATAAAACTGAATGTTCAAGAATCTAAACGAGAAGATTTTTACTAGCTAATCTGGTTTAAATAATCAGAATGAGGAAATGAGGGAGGGAAAGAAGAAGCTGATCTCAGAACTCAAGATCTATTACCTCTTAAGGGTAGTCTCCCATGAATGATTCTTAGCCTGAATGCAATAAAACTGTCAGAGCAAACATGCTACAGTCTGGAAAGTATGTGGAAACACATTCTAGGAGTGTTAATAAAAATTGCAATGGCATTTTTTAGGCACCTATTATTCTTATTCTGCTGCACTTATCACTAATTCCCTTGAGGAGAAAACACTCCAAGCATTAATAGGCATTTCAACTCAGTGCACAAACCCTATTGAGGCGCTCACACCCAACCAGTCACTGGAGTTAGCTACGCACAACTATTAGCTACATCCTAAGTTTTCCAACATCAATGGAAAATGTTCCCTTTCAACACTACCACTCCTTTAAAATTCCTTCAGAAAGGCTGCTTGTAAGAACCATCAAAACACCAGTGAAGATATATCCCTTGTGGAGGTAGTGCTCAAAGCTATTTGGAAAATATACTGATATTTTATCACCATATACAGTATTTAACCCAAGACAGATCGCCTTCAAGGACATGTGAAGGAAGTTTGATAAACAACACAGCACTTCATAAATTAAATTTAACTGTTAGTTTGCTGATTCCAAACTCAGGAGTTACAATTTGCTAAAAGGGTATAAACAGAGTTATTAACAGTTTCCTTGTCAAGGGTCAAGACAGATCTCTAGTCAGTGGAAAAACTGTGTACTAGAAAGAACTAAAGCGTAGGTGGAAACCAAATAACTGGATCTGAACTTTGGTTGTAACACCTTACTTTCCTCAACAAATGGAAAAAAAAGAAAAAAAAACCCCACTCTTTTTGCTGGAAGATACCCATGTATTCTCATACCCAAAAAAGACAAAGATATTGTCGAGAAGTTACTGAAGATGCACGTGCACCAGTCCTGACTACGTATTCTGGCTGGACAACAGACAAGAACCCCCAGGTCTCGCTGTCACATTCCTTTATCACAACACCGAAAATTATCATTCAAATGTCATCTACTTTATTTTACTAATGAGATTTCAAGAGAGATGCTAATTAGGTTTGACACTTCATCCCTTCACACAGCTCTGCAAACGTATGCTAGCATTCTTTAAACATAATTGCAGTATGAAAAAGTTGTCTGAGGTTCAGCAAAATTCACAAATTACAGTTTTTGTTTGATCCTAGCATGTGTTTTTAGTGACATGAATATTAAATGACTTCTCAGAAGGAAAATACCGCTCATTAATTTGTATTCAAAATTAAAACTTAGGTTTGATGACAATACACTTTAGCATAGCAAAAGAAATTACTTCACCAAAATCATTTTGCAGAAGAAAGTCTATCTCAGCTCGCTGCAACACCAGTAGTTTTGGTGACTTTGAGATGACATTATTTGCTTTAACAGACAGCATTAACAACTGCTACCATTACCCAGAAAGTGGGCACTATGCAGAGAAAGATGATGATGGTGATTCATGGGACAAATAAGGTTTATTGTGTGGAACAATATACCAAGAATGTAAACTCAAATCAGCTCCACATAAATAGACGAAGTGAGTAAGATCTCCTGAGCTGTTGAAGGACCAACATCTAAAAGTACTGAGAAGACTTTATTCTTATATAGTACTCATGCAAGAGAGACCTCTAGAAATCTCTTCACTGAGCTCTGCTAAGCTAAGTAATCCAGTCAGCTCCAGTAGCCTGGTGTGCTGTGAAACGAACCACAGAAGTTACCCAAAGGCTACAAAAATTCCTCACAGCGCACACTCCAAATTTATCAGTTAACAAAACAGGCAGGTAACAATCTTCACAGAGTGATGACATCAAGCACTAAGTTACTGAACCTAGCAAGGAAAGGTACAATCTGGACTCATTTCTAGGATCATTCCCGGCAGAGAAGGATAACAACTGCTATGGCACTCAGAGATTTTGCATCTGAAGGTTAGATACCATTCTAGTAGACACCAGAAAGGTAAAAGAGAATATATCCTACACAACAAGGGATGTGAGAAAAAAAGTATTAACAGGCTTCCCCTCCTCCAACAAGCTGTGAATTTGTGACAGTTTATATAAACATTATCTTACTTTGAGCCACAAGCACTACCTTTTTTTACAGCATGGCTTGCAAGCAAGACCTCTCTAGCAGACATTATGTTATGTATCTAAAGTGTACTTGGTGGAAATGACAGCCACCTCTTTGCCAGGTGCCATATGGTAAATCATAATTTACAGGAGTGACAAACACACCACACTTTTGTCCAACTGCTATGAGCACTGTGGAAAAAAAACCTACAAGATCCTTAAATCTTCCTGGACTGAAAAATGAAGAACACACTGCTTTTGTACAACAAAATAGGAAATACTTAGACCTGTAGCAACAATACAAGTCTAACATCTTTGCAGGGCTAAAACAAGAAGGATCATCTTATGACTGGAATATATTACCTTAACAAATAACACATTAAAAGACCTAAATGATATTTCAATCCAGCATTAAGCAAGTTTGTCTGCTAGATCTAATTGAATTTTAAATGGTTGAATTCATGTTCTTGAAGCCTGGCTTTATATGATGGAGAATAATAAAATCACCAAAAAATATTTTAAATACTAGGAACTGGAGTATTTTTCCTCTGAGAAGAGGCTGAGAGAAGTGGCACTGTTCAGCCTAGAGTCAAGAAGACTTGAGGGGAATCTCATCAAGGTATATAAATACCTGAAGGGAGGGTCCAAAGAGGATGGAGCCAGGCTCTTTTCAGTGGTGCCCAGTAACAGGACCAGAGGCAATGGGCACAAACTGAAACACAGGAGATTCCATTTTTTCACAGTGAAGGTGACCAAGCACTGGCACAGGTTACCAGGAAGGTTGTGGATTCTCCCTGCTTAGAAATACACAAAAGCCTTCAGCACACAGTCCTGCTCAACTTGCTTTAGGTAGCCCTGCTTGAGTAGGGGGGTTGAACCAGATGGCCTCCAACCTCAACACTTTGGTGAAAAAAGCTAAAGCCACTTTTTAAAGATACTGTGACACAGAGCAGTAGCATGGGCATTAGTATAAAATATGATCTGCAAGGCTTGCAACTCAGGGATTTTAAACCATTACTATCATCCCACACTTGTGTCAATTTTTAAAAAGTCAATTAAAAAAATCTCTAAAAATCCTTAGATGATGTGCTCCCACACCAACTCATACATAGCAGTTTCATAGAAAAAAATTTCAACATAATACAAAATTTGTGGCAGCTCAGCAACCTCCAGTGGGGTTTCATGCCTGGCTTTTATGACCAAAATTTTTTCACGTCTTCAAAAAGATACAAGCAGTCTGCTGTGATGAATATTATTCACTGTGCCCATCAAGTGATGTTACCAGGCAAGGACTGGCATCCAGGTTTCACCTATTGATCTCCACTGAACAAGCTGGAACAATACTACTTTTGACATCACAGTAGCAAATTCTAGCTTGCTCTGGCAGATGAAGGGAGGTTAATTTAATATCCATTTTCTCTAGTTCTAAGCAGATGGTTACAGTCATTACCAAGAAAGAGACGGTACAGCTCCAGTGGAAATGAAGTACCTAAAAACAAACTCTGAAAAAATCCTCAGTAAGACCGAGAAGGGATAAGGTACAAATTTGAATAAATCTTAAAAGATTTGCATGTGCAAGTCAGAAATATAAATGGTTAAAACAGACAAAGGTGATTTGCTGCTGACTTTGCATAGAGACTACTATAAAGTTAAGGGAAGAGAATTATAGTTTTGAAGTGCCTCAGTGGAGAATGAGTCCACAGCTAAATGCAAGCAATTGTAGTGCTTAATTCAAAAACAGAAGAGGGGCATAATTTATAATTATTTGTTTTGTTACAATAGACTTCATTTTAACAATACCCAAAAAAGTTGACCAATGTCCCATAAAAATTTCAATTTGTTTGAAAACAAACAACAATACTACAGTGTAGGTCAAGAGTGAAATTCCTGACAAAGTATTGCAAGCAATTGTCAATCTAAGAAATGGTGATTTCAAAGAGTAAATGTGACCATGAGACTCACAGCATCACAAGAACAGCAAGAAAGCAGTTTTCGTGAGCATTCCAAGATAGCTTAAGAGAAACAGAAGTCCTCTCAGACTTCATAGACATTGAAGGCTTTTAGAAAGTCTAGAAATAGGTCACAATATAATGGTACAGAAGTCATTAATGTGATCAATTATTAAGAACTGAAACGGATTTTCAGTATTTCCTGAAAAGACAGAAACAAAAAATTATTTATGTCTATTCTTACAGCTAAAGAGCAAGTTTAACAACTGCCAACATACAATAGCTGACTGAACAAAGCAATAAAACATAGAGCAAAAATCTCCAGGTCATATAGTCTGTAACTGTTACAGGCAACAAAGCCATAAAGTCTTTTGAGATTAAGTCTGACTAATTCAAAGTCAACGTTGTTCTGCCTCATGGAAGGCTACTCATTCTCCTGCTGTCCAGAAAGCTTTCCCAAATTTTGATAGTGAAGAAATTTAATCTCATTTATTTTGTTCTTGTACCAACACTGTTCTGTACTTTAACTCTTCAATCGAACTCTGCTTTCTACATGTTGTTCTCATGTGTAGCAGTTCTTTCTCAGCTCTAAGCACACTTCTACATATGGAGGTTCTGGAGTCCTCTTCCTCTTCAAATCAGTTTGAATTCATACATCTTAAGCATAGTGAATCTGAAATGTAGAGAATACAACAGAAGTCCACGATATTACAAGTCCAATACTACTCTAAAGTCCAATACCACCAAGAGTCTTTTAGAATGTCATAGTTCCTATGTTTCATTCATACTGAGCTGTTTATGAAGTAACATTTGCATTTTAAAGGTTTGGAAAATATGGAAATAAAAATAATTTTACACAGAAAGCATAACTCTTTTTTGTCTTTGTTATATTCCTTCAGTATTCTTGAAGAACCATTACCTAGGTCTTCTGTGGATTGCAAAAGGAAGAATCATGACACATTTCAGTTTGCATTAAATATCAGAAAGGAGGTGAGAACCATAGAAATTGCTGTGTTTTTGAAACCGGAAGAAGTACTTTAGCTAGCAAATTCTTTCTGAGAATATCTCAGAAACAGACAAAGAAAAACTTTGAAAGTAGAGATTGTATCTTTAATAAGCCTGCAGGTGAAATAGTTTTATCTCTGCAGGAGATGGGGAAGAAGGAAAAACAGGTAAGGTTTCAAGTGTGTATGCTGTTTCAGGTCTGAGGCAGAATGAGTAAGCCGCAGAATAAAAGACATTGGCAACAGTTGCTCTAAGAATACCTCACTGTAATTGCCCAAGAGGGAAAGCCAGTTTAAGGAGTTTCTGCTCTTCTCCAACTCCTTGTTCCCAGCTCCGTGCCACAGTCTCTCACATTCAGCTGTACTTCTGCCGGAAAAATGCGAGGCAACAGGAGGGTTGGGGGGGAACATTAGTTTGCTCTGACATTCTTTATTTGAAAAATTATCTTCATTGATTTAGTTTTACAGAACCAGAAACCAGCTATACCAATGCACACTAAGTACACCGCAAATATCAATGTGCAATTGGGAACATGAACCCAGTGAGAGAGGGGGGAAGCTGTACTGACTGCTAGCAACTGCCATATCACAGAAGGGGCACATCCTGCCTCTGACAGTCATCAGATCCTGTAATCAAACCACTTGATGAACACAGTAGAAAACTCAGCAGTAGCCTAGTGCAGCTGCAGAACACAGGCATTATCACCAGCCATGAGCAGTGAGAAACTACAGATGGAATTGACTGGTATGTTAAAGCTTAATGGCCTTCAATGACTTTTTAATATATTAATTTATCTAAGCATTTTTTAATCAGACTTTTAAAAGTGATACCATTCTGTGACAAAGTTCACAGTTTAATTATGGACGTATCCTTGTACTTGTTCTGAATACACCTCCTGATAATTTAAGTTAAAGTCCCACAGTTCTTGTAAGGCAATGGGCAGTAAATTCTTCCCCTTGCTGTTCAGGGATCTCTAAACATATCCCTTTTCCCTTCCCAGTTATCTTCTTCTAGACCAAAGACTTCTTACTTTGTTATTGGTTCCTCATGTAAAAATGGCGTGTAAGCTCACCACCCTTACCGCCATTCTCTACCTCTTACTCGTTCCGGCAGACCTTTTTGAGACAGGAGGGCCAGAATAAAACACAACAGTCAAGAGCACTTTGCAGCTGCACAGAGACATGAAGCATCCTCCCTCATTTCCTGCTTTTTTCCGACATGCTTTCCCAGTAGTTCCTGACAGTCTCTTGCCCTTTTTCACCCATTTGATGAGCACTAAGCTGACATTTCCCTTGAATGAGCATAACTCCAAAATGATTCACCTGAGAACAGGGAGCTCAGAAACTAAGGCTGGGTACATAAGGTCAGAAGAGCTTTGTGTTTCACAGTGAGTTTCATGTACCCTTTTATCATCCAGCCACAACCCACCTGAAGGTCCTCCCACAACTTTCTGTGGCTGCCATGCTCCAACAACAGCCACAGCAACGCTGTGCTGACTATATATTCCATCACACACATATTCATCCCTTCTCCAGTTCATTGAGGAAAGAAGAGATACCAGCCCAAGCAAAGACCACTTCCAGACCTCACACAAGATGTTCAGGGGTGGAAGAGAAGACTTTAGCTGGACACATGACTCATCTCTACTGAGTCTGTTAATTTTCTTAACTGGCAGAAACTAAAAGTCACAGTCTGTAGGTTGTGACTGGCTTCTTTTCCTCCAAAACACTTGAAGCACGAATATCAGTGCCTTGATAGCTTAAAATAACTCATTGGAACTGTAAAATTATTTTGAGTATTGAATCTTCCAGAAGTCTTTATAAAAAGAGGTTAAGGAAAATTGCAGAAAGAGCACGTTCCTTCCAAAGGGAACAAAATCGTGTGCAAAATCTCAGCTAAACTATATACCCAATACTATTCATATAGGAATTGCTGAAAAGCATTGTAAAAAATAAGTCTGACTCTTAAAAATGCTACCAATATTTTTGCTAGACACTGGTTTTTTAAGCTAAATTAAGTGTTGATAAGTTAATTACAGAAACCCCTTGATCAGCTTCGTCCAACTACCTGAAATGACAATGCCACTACTAGCACACCATTTACTGTTGGATCAGAAGATGTAGGTTAGGAAAATGCACCAATACAAAAAAAGGTGATACAAAAGTCCCAAACCAAAATGACAGTAGTGAGTTTTAAACTATCCTTCAAAAGCGAAGTATCTTTCTACCTTCAGACTTCAATGCACAAAAATATCTAAAGCTTAGGACATGAAGCAATACTCAGTACCTTTTCTTTTTTCTTTATATATATTGCAGACACATTATGTGGCATCATCTAATTCAAAAGCTGTATCCAAGAAATTGTGCTCCAGGAACAAATGCAAGGCTAGAGACAGCATTTTTGCTTCATAATCTAAAAGACTAAAAATATTTGCTTTATTTGCAGTTTTCTTCTCAACAGGTTGCAATGAAAACTTATACAAACATCTTAGTTTTTCTATCCCTCACTTTCTAAATACTGAGGCTCAAAATAACTGAAACACATAAAAGCTTCCTTCAAACACAGCTTTCCACATCTATTACTATAGTATAAACTGAGTGGCTACATTTTAGGATTTCAATTCTGGTTTTATGTAATGTATATGGTGCTACCTCCCACAAAAATGGATGTTCTCTGCATGCCCTACTGAACACACCTGTACCTTCTCCTCTGTGCAACTCCTGTAGTTAGCTAGTCAACAGAAAAGCAATGATTTCATATTTAGTATCTTTCCTAACCCAAATACCCTCTTTATAGGCAATGGAACCTACCCCAAACAAATAGAACTAAACCGCAAAGGCTCAGTATAACATTTCCTTTAGCTAAGCATCAGTTGTACAAAAATTACTGTCAAGCTCAGCCAAAAATAAGTTAATTGCACAACATAATGATATATAAAATTGGCAATTTTTTAATAGAAACCCAGCTTTTCCAAATGGTACTTTTTCAGAGTAATCTGTATAAGATACGTTAGTTACTATGAGAACAGTAACTCTCGCCTCTTGGACAGTTACAAATAGATACAATTTTTGTACAGTGCTGCAGAAAGTATCAAGCATTTTTTAAATCCTGTCTCATTCAATAAAAAAATCCTCAGGAAAATAACATTGTATACATCAAATCAAATGAAACTCCAGCTTGTCAAGAAAAATCATTAGTATCACATTCTACCCTGGAGGGAGGGAAGGAAAGAGTGAGAGATGGCAGGCAATAGGAAGATCCTTTTTCCTCCTAGAAGAAAATAACAACCAGTGGTCATCAGATAGAAGACAGAAAAATTCCATTAGGCAGCTGAGGAAAAAAAAAAATTGTTTTTCACCTTTTTACTTTGACATATTTTACTACAACTACACTAATGTGGTATTTTCCTGCTGGTTTGATTATTTTCTGCTCCTCCTTTTCTACTCTCCTCATATGAAATTGGTTGGGATGGGGTTTTTTTGGTATTTTGTTTTGTTTTTTTTTAAACACTGTGCTAATGAACTGGGGTGAACCTAATAAAACCGAAGAACACTGAAACAAAACCTGGCATATTGCCAGCATTGATTTTGGCCTGTATTCTTAATAGGGTCTCAATAACTGAGCTCGAAATCATTTCTGCCTTGGACATTTTGGATTAAACTCCACTGTACCAGTGTACCAGAGTGAACCTACAAACTGCAACACTTACGTTTCAGTTTTCTGTCTATTTGACCATTTTTCCATGGATACTTTTCAGATCCTGTTTTAACTTCCATGTGTTTTAATATTTGTTATAGCAACATGATAATGAAATGTATACAAGTCACTGCAATCACATAACTCTTCCAAAAATACAAAGACAGAATTTATTCCACTTGCAGAGGAGGCACATCCTCAATCTCCAGGGCAAGCTTTATGTTAGGCACTAGGTATACAGCTTGGAAATAGAATTGTATAATGGAAATACTGAGAAGTTCTTTGCCATAGCATCACTAGCAATATAAATACCCAAGATTACAAACAATATCATCATGTGAGCATTCCAGGCCAGCCTATAAATAGAATTGAGAAAGAACTGGCCTCTCACAAATACAGTGCCTCAGTACAACGTGTATCTGCTAAAAATACCAAATATGTTCAGTAAGTCTGTCTGAATTTTGCGAATTAAACACCTATTTATATATCCTATCTCTTTTATTTAACTGAGGATAATTCATGATAATGATAGACTACTGTGATGGACTTCTGACTGAACAAGTGTATACTTTGTGAGTGTTATCAGTATTTGATTTATCCAGGAATATGTGTACTTGCAATACTTCCCTTGATAATACAGTCCTGCTTCAGAGCTTCTTCAGAAACAGCATAATTAAGTGACTGTCTTGAGCAATATCAAGATTAGAATTTATGGCTCAGTAATTAACCTAGGATTTCAGCAACAAAAGCAAAAAGACAATATTATGCAGAGATTCTTAGGGGTAAGATGCTCATCTACATCTACCTGGACAGATTATAAAAATATACATTTGAGAAAATTTTTTTTGTACAAAAACCCCATACTCTTTTGATATTGTTAATTATTTTTCCAGAAAGAACAAGAGAACAACAGATTCATATTAATGGTTATACCACGTATTTATACAATAGAGGGAGTGGACACATTCCTCAGGTAGCAGATCAGTAGTACACCGGGCTTCAGAAACAATCAGAACTTCCTGAGAGATAATGGAAAAGATAATTCATGTATTACTCAGGATAGGCTTATTCATTTTGCTTTGCCAAAAAAGGAAGGTGTTGGATGCTGTTGGGAAGAAAATGACAATTTACCTCAAAGTATTAATGACTTTAAAGTTTATCAATGACTGTAAATGTCAATTTTAGCAGTTCATATGGACATAGCCAAAGAAAAAACACTACTCTCATGTCTTTGCAGCATGTCTCATACCCCATTTACTTTCTGCACTTTACCTGCTTCTATTACACCATCTCACACGTCAACCACTTCATTCACTGTAACAAACCAGCGACAATAAAGTTGACTGAAAGAAGGAGGAGGTAAAAAAAAAATGAATTTAAACATCTCAAATTATCTTAATTTGTTATGGCACTTATCAAGCTGTCTCTGCCAAGCATTTATAAACTTTTGCAGACCTGTTAGTGATTTCAGTCTGGCAGAGAAGCAGGCTGAAAGAGTGCTCTGACTGCCAGTCCCCTTTACTGTAAAGCCCAGAGCAAGGCCTGGCTGCCATGGCTCAAAAACTAATTCTGGAGAGAATCCCAGCACAGCACCAACACTTGACCACAGCACACTGAGCTACTACAGACTCCAGTGAGTGATCCAGAGCTGAGGACCAGGGTTAACCAGCAGGACAACCCACCGGCATTGCACATGCACCATAGTGCCCAGGAGTACTGCAACCCCTGCAGAGTCTCCTCCTGTTCTCATCGCTCTCACCTCCAAGCAAGAATCACTGATCTAACTCCCAATCATTCCATGCTTTTGAATGCAAGCTGCACAGATAGAAGAGTTTGCTGTTAGAAAACTAGAGGCGACCTTCAGCAAACAGCTTCTAAAGCATTAAGAGGAAAAAAAGGGAGCGTGGTAGGTCCAGGAAACCATAACTCCAGTTTCCACTTCTTCAGTCATTAGTAAATTTCATTTATTTACCATACAGCAGTGAAAATTTTAATTTACTAGACAAGTTATTAAGTGTAAACTGAGAAACCCCTCCCCAACATAATCACGAAAGACATGGAAATATCTTCATATCAGAAACAATGTGAGACAGTGACAAATAATTTTGCAGCATCCTGGCACATTTTTATAATCTCCAGTTTAGTTGCAGTTACAGACCTGCTTCAGAAAACTAAATATTTATACAGATACCAGAAATAAATAGAAAATAATCCCAGATAAAATAGGAAACTACAGCATTATCAGTGTTAAAGACAACTAATTAAGTCTCTGTGATAAAGAAGTGTAAATACTAAATGGTTCTTTTTTTGACAGAACCATGCACAGCTTTTAATAGACTATAAGCCAGCTATCTTTATAACTACATCAGTTGATTACAGATTCTTTTTAAAGAAAATAAATAATAGGAATTTCAAAGTATATATTTTTTTCCTGACTAGCAGGACAGATCTGTGCTGTCACCAAAAAGTGCTCTGAAATACTGAGAATGTATGTGAGACAGTTTCAGTTTCCAAGTTGCATGTTGAAACAGGAATGTGCTCCTTTGTTCTATATTTTTCCCCTCATTTAATCATAATGAAGTCACTTGCGACATTACAACGGTTTCCGGAGCAACAGTCCAGTCAGATGTGATGAACAGAAGATAAGGGTGTGTGCGGGAGAGCTCTGTAACCCACCGGTGATCTCAGTGGGAAACCCAGCACTCTGCAAAATTCATTCTGAAATTCATGGTCTTCAAGAATGGCTTCATATAACAGGATCAGACTTAGAGCAACATTAAAGAAATCCAAGGTGAGAGAATGCTTTTTTCCAAAATACCTGAAAAGAATGTGTAAATCAGCTAGTCTGTTCCACAGAGAAAATACATGATGTATAAAAACCAAGCAGAAAAGGCTACTGTAACACAGCACTTAAGGTTGCAATAATGAGAATGACAATCCAGTGGCTGGCTAGACTCACCACCCTTCAGTATTTGGCTACAAGATCTCGCAAGAACTTAAAGACATAAAGACATAATGCTTTATGAATCCAGAGCAGAAAGGGCAAGGTCTAAGAAATAACCTTAGATCAAGTCAGGTGTATATGCCAACCAGACACTGTCAGAAATATGAGAAACAGAGGATTGTGCCTCGAAAGGCAGGAACTTAAGCATGAGAAATGCAGCCTGAATTCATCCAGAGATACACTTTGTCATATTTCTATAGACAAATCACCTTTAGGGGTTTCACGAGGTGTCTGCAGTCTTTCAAAACAGAGCACTTGAAATGCCATGGATTAAGCGACTCATGCGTCTGTGTCCTGGGGCATGTTATGTGTATATACTGCATATTAAAGCTCAACCCACAACACAAACAACACAAAAACTGCACAGTCAGCATCATTTAAATATGTGAGGCACAGGAGATGAGCTCTTCTTTCTTACACCGCACTGATACTTTGCAGATAATTAAAAATTTTCCAAAAGATTCTCCTCAGAAAAACCGTGGTAAAAATATGCTGTAATGTTCTCCATCAAAGCACATGCCTTCTTCCTGAAGGGCCAGTCTCAAATGAGCATTTGAAGGAACAATTACCAACAAAAGCAATTGTTTCCTTATTGTCATTTTCTGCCTATTGGTATAAAAACTAACCAGGAATCTTGCCTCAAAAGCAACCCAGTCTTTGAACAATCTTCCAGACCTTTTATTCCCATTAGTTTCATACTTCAAGTCAAACATAACACTAAATTATAGTAAAAGGAAAGCTCTGTGGAAATGCCACAAAACTGTAAAAAAGTATCAAGACCTGTATAAAAAAGTGATACAACTCAAGAATATTTACTATGCTAATCAGAGACTGGAAATAAACTCCACAGAGATGGTTAATTTCTCTGTTTAAAAGGCAGAGAAATAAACAACAGAAAACTTCAAGAAAAGGTCTAAGTTCTGAACAGTACAATGAGCACGGATTCACAGCATTATTTCCACTTCTAATGGTATTTCTAGCCTATTGTCAGTCTTCCAACATAGACAGACACCTATCCACAAAACCACAGGACCGCAAACGACACTCCATGTGTCTGCATCAGATCCCAAAACAGCAAGAACTTTAAATTAAAGTCGCACTTTATCAATTTTATGCTTTGGGATAAGTAACTACAATGGACAAATGACAGTACCCTGGTAAACTCGGTATCTTGGCTACTGATTTTCCAATTACAAATGAATAAAATCCATCCAGTGCTAGTACTAGAGAGCAGTTTAGTATATCTAAAGTAAACCTATTGTTACTGCAATATGAGTATTGCTAGTTAAGCTATAGAGGGACACCAACAAACTGCAAGAGAGATTTTGGAAATGTATGTTTTAATTGGGGGAGTCAGTAGCAGGGAAAAGAATACAGGAAGATCTGGGTGAAGTGGTTGTTTCCAGCAAACTCAGCAGCTTAAAAGTGGATTTTGCAAACCTAAAATCTCGCTAAGCTTGTTTTCAAAATAAAAAGGCCCATTTGAAGAGTTGCCTCAAAACAGTTTTTCTTAGAGATCTTCTCATCACTCAATAGCAACTCTCTTCCACAAACACATCTCACACATGGAGAAAAAAAGAAAAAAGAAATCACAGAAAAAATTGAAAGTATACTCTACACACTGACTATATTTCAGCAATCTCTGAGTGATGATTCTACTTCCATAACCAGGCCCGAGTTGTCCTCCAGAAAGCAACAGTAAAACATATCCCAGATTTTCCTAAATGAAAGATTATTGTTTTTACACACCTTACCTTGGTATCAAAACCTGCCAGTCTGGAACACAAACATAAAACCAAACTTAGAACTTCATTCCTTGACACGTACTCTCCTCCAGAAGGGAGGCACAGCATGGCAACATTTGACTGATTGTTTCTGGTGCCCAACAGCAGCAGATACACGTACACCCTGCCGACCTTCACTCTTTTTTCACTACCAACAGCAACACTAGGTTAACAGTGGGAGAATTGCTACGAATTCTTAAATACCTCAATATTAGAAATATTCTTCCAATATATCACACCCAAATCATTAACCAATTTTGGCTATTCAAAGTTCTTCCAAATACATGCTCACTTTATTTTACCTGTAGGATTATGTGTGATGCTAGAGACTCTGCTTGCTGCTCTACAGCAAGAGAAGGCTTGGCGATCCTGGAAGCGAAAATGAAAAAGCCCATCTCTGCCCTCAGAGTTTGCTCAGTTGTTCCCTTTACCCACACCCTGCAAGGAGCTCCACATCCAAGGCAATTACTTAATGGTATCTTCTCCTCCATGCCATAACTGAAAGACTATGCAAGTCTGGAAGGTTTTGTTTTAATGAGTTACTATTTCTATGCTACTCACTTTTGTATGTCTTGATAACTCATTTCATTAATCACTTTCCAAAGATACCAAAAAAGCATCTTTTCTGCACTGGTGTCTCACCACCAAGTACAAAAAGTTACTGAACTGATGGTATTATTTGTGGATGTAAAATGATGCAGAACAAAAATACGAAGGTGCAAAGCAGGACAAGGATGCAAAAAAACACAATACAAACCCCAAAAATTTTTAAGAGCATAAAGCATAACTAAAAAGAACTACATTCTCATGTCTTGGAGAGGGGCAGAAATGAAATAAACTTTAAAAAAAAACCCCAACACACAAGCAGATGCATTTCTTCAGAGAACACATTTCAAATGTTTTTGCATTCACAAAAAGCCAAAACAGACAAGTTACTTCCGTGAACTTTTTTTTTTTCCAAACTAATTCCTGAAGAGCTTTTAAAAGTCAACTATTCTTCATTACTGCAAATTACTTCCATAATCTCAGAAAATTGTGATAAGGGATTTACAGCAATTTCCCCTTTCCAATAGCAATCAGTGCCTTCTGACCCAATTCCAACTAAATCACCTCATCTAAGCTTCAATTTGTATCACAGGATTTTTTTTCTTCCAATGCTAAACACTGACCATTCTATTTACAACCTCCTGCAGCCCTTATGTGAAACATTGCCTCTGTTCTGCACCTCTGCCACAAGCTGAGGAAAAAGAAAACATTTCCCAGCAATTCTGTCTCCACTTTTTCCTCCAAATCCAGGACACTAACGATTCTAATTTACCATAACTGCATACTCTCACTATCTGATCCATAAACCTTGTCTCTTTACAAGCACTTCTCTTCCTTCTTGAAGTAAGTTTATTATTTATTAAAAAGGTGCTTTTCTTCACATCAAGGCTGTTCATAATAACGAAGTTCACAGAAATTTAACATTGCTTCAGGACTTACAGATACTAAATATGTCTTAATAAATACTAGCAAATACATTACTTGGGATCTCTGTTTAACACTCCTCCATGTTTACAACAGAGCAGCCATTTATCTTTGCCCAGTGATGGAAACTATTACTGCCATCTGTGCTGACTCCAGCTGGTATAAGACTAATATAAAATTCTGTTAGCTGCTTTGAGCTGCTTATTCAGCTGGCAATAATAAAAGTCGAGCTCATTAACAGCAGTCTTGCATAGCAAAGTTTCTGCTTACCTCAGAGAGGCAACTAAGCATCTCCATGAACCTTTTCACCATTAAAATAAAAAAAATTACTCTATTTACTTGGCACCTGTTTTTAATAACAATTACAAAGAGCCTCACAATTTTTTTCAAATATTTCTATCAACTGGGCCAAAACTACTTTAAAAAAATTAAAAGCTGCTCCATCAAGGCAGTATGCTGTTTCCTGTACACAAACCGAAACAAGTTTCTACAATCAAAGACCTCTCTAATTCTCTAAGAGGCAGTTGAAGAATAAGCATCTCTGAAGCAAGTGTTCAGGAAACAGGTTTTCTTTAATCATCACTCAACCTACACTTAATTGCATACTGATTCAGACTTTACATGTCATTTCATAATTTAAGCAGACGAGACAAACTACTGGATTGCTCAAGCAATCTGTCATCTTAAATACACACTGGAGAATTTTATGTTCCTCTGCTTGCAAACTGCAGAATTTGGGACTATGATCTGGGAGACAGTAAAAATGAAATCTAATAACCATTTTAGAGGGCTTTCCATTCTTCCTTCTCTCTGAAGTCAGAGCAATGTTACTGCAGGCACCAGTAAGCACCAACACCAAGAAAACACAACTTGAACAGTTTATCTATTAAATGTACAAGTGCAGTCAAAATTCTCTTGTGAACTGTTACAAGCTTTTGACTCTATCGTGTTCCCCCAAAACGAAACAACTTTTCTTCCTCATCTACATGTTTTGTAAGAAATCCTCTTGACACAGCTCATAATCCACAATGATCTTTTATCATTTGTCCTCCTACAGCTTCTGTCCAAAGCTGTACTTGTCTCAGTGGTCAACCTTCTTCTGTCTGCATGTGACTTCAATTTTTCATATTTAGAAGTAATCTGATTCTTATCTTTCAATAAACTGCTGAGCCCAAACACACAGGGCAGACAAATATAAAAGGAAAAGCTATTTTTAAACAAAGGTGGTCCTAGCTGATAGACAAGGACAATGAACAATGGCTAATTAACCATCTTATATTTGATAGTTAGCAAAATGTGTTATCACATACTTCCTCTCAAACCTATGAAATCCCATGCTGTGACTCAAATGAAACTGTTCATTTTTTAATTCTCTTTCTGTATTTCTTGTGATTGACTAATATCCCACACCACCCTGAGACACAGTACAAAACAAAGAAAATGTTGGAGGTGTAGTTGAGTGCAGGCTTTGAAGACAGAAGAATTTTTCTGTGAAACTCAGAAGATGGTAACCACCACCATTGTCCAAGCAGCAGGAGGTCAAAGTCTTCCACATTTCAGGAGGCTGACTTGTCTTACCCACTGTACAATCCAGAAACAGGAGAAGCATAAGGAGATCAAAGACAAAAGGAAAAACCTATCTTGTTTCCTAAAGCTAGCAGATATATTCCTTCTTTCCTTTAGCAGCTCCTTCCAATAATGAAGTAACTGCGCACTTCTAGCCTCCCTTCCCACACCTTTCACTGGACTTGAGCTTTTAGCTACCAGGCCTTAGTACATTAGGAAACCTTCTGTTTCTTGTATAATGTACCTGCGAAGTTATTCATCTACCATTAGCAATAGTTAAATACCTATCTTTTAATACTCTTATTTAAAACATAAGTTGAAAAAAAAATTAACTGAAATACAAAGAACCTCGTTGTCAAGAGAACTATGTAACACTGACATTAGCTCTCAGGGCACCATATTAAACAGCTGAAGGGCAGCAACTTCTGATGTCACCTTGCCTGATGTGCAAGGCACTACCTGGTCACATTCCTGAGTCCAAGGTCAGCTGTTCATCCAGTCTAAGTTAATGGTCTACAGTTTCACTCACTTGTCTGCAGAAAAGTCCTGGAATGTTCAGTACAAAGTTATACAGCATTTAATTTCAGAAAGCTAGAAGTAAGAAGGTGCATGGAAGAGATTTAACTATTATGCCAAAGTAAACTGACCTCTCATCAACTTGTTGAATTCCAGCACTCATTCATATCTTGACCTTTAGAACTCTGATGTTCAATAAGAAAAAGCATTCACAAAACATTTTTCTTCTTTGGAAACAGAACTTCAGGTTGGATCTGCCATATGCAGAACTATTAGATTACAACTGACATTTTAATCATCTTACCTCTCAAAAAGAAAACCCACAGATCATAATCTGATTTGACCCATTAATTACTTGTAATTGATGGTATCTTTACTGAATGAAGACAGCTGGAACACTTTGTTCAAGAAAATGGAGAACATGATGAAAAATATCCTTCTGACAGCAAGAACATGCTCAGAACTGATTATTCTTCACCTGCCTTTGAGGTCTCGGGCAATGAAGTGCTCAGAAAAGGCAATTCTGGCAAAGGGATGGAAAATAGCAGCTATGTGATGTCTACTTTAAAAACAGTACGTCAAATATCATGTAATTAAAAAAAATAAAATAAACTCCGAAATGCACTATTTTTACAATCTTTTAAAATCAAAACTTATGTATGATCTATAGAGATCTGTAACTTACTACTACATTTGCAGATCAAAATCTCTGGATTCTTCTTTTTTGTTTTTAACTTGTAAACCTTAAAACACTGAAGAGAAGTATTTAAGCTTTTGCAGTCTTTGTTACAAAAAACCCAAACCAAACAGAACCCAGTACAAATGTAACTTTAAGAGAAACATTAAAAATCTGTTTTAATTTTGAATTCAAGCCTGTCCCATTCCCCAAAACCCCAGCATTTCACACAAACATGTGAACCAGCCCAACTACTTCTGTAACCCCTCTCACGTGCTTCACCAAACCTCTGATCATCAATTTATTCCACACATTGCTCTGCACATAAACACTGCAATGTGCTTGAAACAGGTCCTAGCAGGTTTTGCTCTGAAAAAAGTCTACCTGAGATCAACAACTTCTCTCTCCACAGAACTTGCAGTGATTTTGCAGTGACATGCTTACTTTGGTGGCAAAATTACTATTTCCATATTGAAAGCCACTACAGGAAAGATTGATAGGTCTACTCCTTCCCAACACAGCAACTGGTGTTAAGCTCCAAGACACAAGGTGATGGACAGTACAGACACAATTAACTGACCACAGGAAATAAGCCTCTAAAATTCCACAGGGCTATAATCATTAACAAAAATTTGATTTTGCATCTTTTCGGGTCTTATCATAATTTAAAGGCCATACTGACAAACTAAACAACTTTGCTACCTAATTCTTGAGACAGTTCAGTCAAAGATTGCCAGTTACAATAATCACCTTCCCAAACTGACTTCCTACACTATGCAACTCTCACATTTACTGATAGCAGACATCATCACATAAGAATCTTTACAAAATACACAAGGGGAGACATCCTGAACTCTGACTAGCGGCCTGCACAGCATGCTGCTGTCAGAAAGTAGTTTTTTTCTTTAAACAATATGTTTCTCTCTACATACACTTAGACGTTTAAAACACGTTTAAACAACGTGTGGTGTTCTTGATAGAATTTTACTCAAATAGCCCAAAGTCTATATACAGTTCAACTATTTTAAAGATGTGATAATCCTTATTTCCTAAAAAATTGTTCATACTCCTACTGGAATCTTTTTCCCCTCATTGGCTTGCAGGTAACAGTATTATCCCATCAAAATGGTTTTTGAGCTGTGATCTCAGACTGCAGAGACAGGTTTATCTTTTCATGAATATTTGTTTACAAAGAGTGGAACACTACTGTATTATTATACTGAAAGGGAAAGTTGTTTGAAATATATTCCCATTGTCATTACCTGTGAGAATTTTATTCATGATGCAGGTTTATTACGCAGGAAAAAAACCAGACGCTGAGTCCAGCCCGGTTTTTATTAACTCAGGGTGTAAAACTAAGCAAGAAAGTGGCAATAGAGAAGGTGTATGGATACTTTGATGCAGAGGAAAGAACCTGATTAGGTACCAAACCCCTGCAGAGCCCCAGCATAGATACAGTGAGCAAAGGAGCACTCCCGGTTAAGACAGGGAGAGTTTGAGAACATAAGAGTCCATACCAACCTGCAGAAATTCACTGAGGCCTTTCCATTCAGCAGCAGTAAACTAAGCACAACTGCATTACGAAAAAAGTTACTCCTTTATAAGATTTGTCTTTCTGCAACAGAAAAAAAGCCAACAAAAAACCTAAAAGCCAACCAAAGTCTAAATTAGAAAATGTCTTTAAATGACATCAAGCTGTCAGTGCTGACAAGTTTCAGAATAGGAGAAAGATATTTAGCAATTAGCACACAAAAACATAAATACAAAGCAGTTAATAACAGGATAAAAAGCCTCAATCCCTGTCAGAGAGTACTTACTGCAAGGGAAGTTACTCAGAGGAGTGAGACACAGAAAGCAAACAAAAAAGCTGAAACACAAGCGACACACACACACTACCATAACAACTGCAGACGATTAAATGTCATCAAAACTTTCAATTTAGAGTAAGCAGCAGAGTGCTGCTGGGAGTTGCTAACAGCATTCAAGGTCTTTATTCTGAAACACTATCATTTCCGGAGATAACATTTTAAGTGGTATCTTTAAAGAGCATGGGAGAATGCAGGTAGGTCAGGAGAATGAAGGGTAGAAGAAGAAAGTTAAACTGAAGAAGAACAGAGAAAGGCATAAACTTTATCTGTGGATATGCCTGCACAGAAATTAAGAACTTTAGTACTCAGATTATCTCTGTGTGTTCAAAGAGCCTGGAGAGTAATAAATCAGGCCTGGCTACTGAGCCCAGCCCCTCGTGTTAACCCAGAGACTGCAGGAGCTCCTGTGGCCTGTGCTGGCACCCATTCAGAGGCAGTTAAGAAGGGAGTTCCGGGTTTCTGCCCTGGGATATGAAGTGTTCACAAGTAATGCTGAACTGCACTTACACAATGCAAAGTCTCTTTCATAGAAAGAGGGAGCATTGAAAAATGTATTCTTTCCTGATTATTAGGTTTTTTCCTGATACTGAAAATAACTGTGCCTTAAACTGGGAGTCCTGTCCCACTTTTCAGCAAAGCATTTCAACTACTTTGTTCTAATATGGAACCCGATACTTTAAATAGTACTTAAGACAACTTTATAGTTCCATTTAGTGGCATCTGTGTTGTGGTTGCAGTCAGCTCTACTATTCATGATTGGAAGTAGGCTGAACCACTCTGGACAACAGAAAATCCCAGATAACAGAGTGTACACTCAGAAACACGTGGCAGGTGTTCCCAAACACCAAATCAACACCATGGTGTCAATTAGCTATCCCTGCATAGCCAATCCTCACACCCTAGAATTTTAGGAGACCCCCATCAGCTTTGCCTCCTTATCCAAACATGTGCTCATCCTGCACTGCATCTGAACTAGTCAACAGCAGCAGAAGCCCACACCCACCTACTTTTTGCCCTTTCCTGCCCCTGGCATTGCTCCTGACTCCATCATTGCCACCTCCTCGCATTTCCAGGGATTGCCACAGACTTCAGGTACAGCATGGGCAGCACAGGCTAATGAAGCCTTGCTAGACACCCAGTATTTGCACTGTGCAATGAGGCTGCGGGAGTCCAGTGATGAGTCTCCTGATCTGACTCTGCATGGGAGGAGGTGAGGCCCCATAAAGCTTATCAGCCAAACTTCCACAACACCGAGCCACAATTCTTCTGTTTCAGGAGCTGCAACCCAGCTAATTATCTCTGCCATAAATAACCCATGGCCTAAATGATCTACCCAAGGATCTGCCTGCATAGTGAATAAAGTTACACAAAATGAGCAAGAAGAAATAAAGCAGAATTACATGTGGTCTCTCAAAAAGTTGACAAAAATCCTTACAAGAAAATGAGAAACCATATATTAAGGAACCAGAAAGACTCTGAGAATGTACGTCAGTCTGAAACACCCTGAAAAGTCATATGAAAGGGCACACACATTCTGAACTCTGATAAGCATTACATTAATTAGGGAGCAGTATTAATGAGGTCAGCAGTTCTGGGTTAGTAACATTAGGATAAGAATGTGAAGGAGCAAAGTAGGTGAGAAGCATTACTGCAAACAAAATTCAGGTTTGACAAATACATAATTAAGTTCAAAGTTATTTCAAAAATTTATCACACTGATTCTTTCAGTATAGCTTTCTCACTTTGACCACCATCACTAATATTTTAAGTCAGAGCAAAACTCAGTTCTTAATTTTCAATGTAATAAGGAGTCAGCTATTTCCTTTTTTTGCTTAAATAGCCATTTTACTCCAAAAAATGGCTGTCATGTTGTTTGATTAGTAATTCCACACCAGTTAAATTTATTTTCATCTATACACCTGCAAACTGAGACATGAAAGTAAAAGAGCATGCTATAAGAGAAGCTGCAGCTAAGGCAAGTATCCCATTTCAAATACTCTTAGATTAACAGTACTTTAAGAGAAAAAACTACCAAAAAAACCACCCACCAGGCAACCAACCAACCAACGCCACAGGACACCAACACAAAGCACCCTTTGCTCCTTCTGTTAAGAGGAAAAGTTTTGCAGGGAATCTATAACTTGTCTTCTATTTTGGATGCACAGTAGAATGATAATTACAAAAGTATTTCAAATACAAAATTTTCCCACCATTATTTGAAAAAAACATGCATTTGCCTAGTCAAATCAAACACTAACTTTGAGCTCACTGAACTCTGACATTGCTCGTTACAACTACCAGTCAACAGATTGTCAAACTCTTATCTCTCCTGTGTTTCTTGAAATTAAGGAAACTAGCTAATTTTAGTTTTTCTTTTCCTTCATAACAACTGCTTGTTGCCATTATTTCTATTTTCTTACCTTGGTACACAATGCTGATAAAAAATCCCTTGCTCAAAATTCAGTTCTGCAATTCCATTTTTATAATAAATTATAAAATAATTTTAAAGTCCATGAAGACCTAGCATTTACTTTCCCTTTTCCATCTGAGCAAAGGCAAGTAGGCAAGAGGTCACTATGTGAGTGACTCACTGGCCTCTGTCTTTTCTGAACCATGATGAAGATACCTTGAGAAAAACATCTGAACTATGAGAACCTTCAGAAGTCATTCTACAACACCCTTCTTGATGAAGGATGACAGATTATGATCAATTTGGCTTGGAGAGATTTTAATAAACTAGTTTTACACTTTGGTCATGTGAGTACAAGAGTATTTTCAAAGTCTACTTGATCTATCTTGCACATGAGCCATGAATTTCCTCCTCATTCCTCATAAGAAATTCTGAAAAAGCAACCGATAACACAGGCCAGACCACACACCAAAAGAACCATAACTCAGAAAACACACGTGCGTTGCAGAACACTGAGGGCCTTCAGCCTCTCAACACAGCCAATCTGCGCTTCTGGGTTCTAACTGGCCCAAAGCTGCAAGAGACCATCCCGAAATTCTAAACAGAGGTACACTGCATTCCTTGAAGCACACACCAAACTTCTATCTGTGAGTGTAGATGCAGTAAGGACACAAAGCTTGCACATCATTAATGTTTCTGACAAAAAGTCTTCCACTATCACGTTCACATCTGCAATGCTGAAACTTCAAAAACTACTTTAGAGGATGCAGCCTGCCCCAAGGAGTAAACAAGGGAGATTAGACTGATGTCTACCCACATTCAGTACTCATCTACCAAACCCTGCTGAGAACCTGAGAACAGAACTGTGAAGAGCTAACTTCTAACTTTCACCCTGGGCAAGTCAGACATCTCCCTCCTTCAGTACCCAGCAATTCTGACAGTAGAGGAATCCAACCATGGAATTGTGATGCTGAGAGAGACAGAGTATCTACTAAATTTATTAAAAGATTCAAGACAGTGTTTCGCTGAAAGAAACCTTAGGAGAACACTTAAATGCTCAATCTTCAAACACACTTTTATCATCCTTTTGATGGACACACAAGTGGTTTCCCACTAGATTATTTCACAGTCAATTCACAAAGATTCTCATTCATGACATTTAATGTAATAAACAGTAAAAATTCAGTGTTAAAATATGGATAACAACTATGCACTGGAACATGCCATGAACTTAGCTACAATGTTATAAACACCTCAAACAATAAACATTCTAAGGATTTGGAAGCTCTTGACAAGGAAGCTACACAGCAAGCTGTCCCGTGTTCAATGGTCTGTTTACAATAACTGATTTTCCTTTTTGTTTTCAACTTGGATCTCAACCAGTACCACCCCAGAGAATGCCAGTTTTTCATACACATTTTCAGGAGGATGAAAAGAAGCTTTTGGGGGAAGGGGGAGGGCAGGGGGAAAGGTTGTTAGTTGTTTCATTTGATTTCCTCCAACATGTACTTTGAGAAATTTCGTCATGTTGTTGGCCAAATATTTCTGGACCTCGCTTTTGCCTTTCATTGTCCTGGTTCCCAAGTATCCTTTCCCTATATTCTACCACATCAGCAACAAATCCATTAATGAGCCATTTCTTGTGTTACCTTATGTGTCAGTTTCTCTGCAGACACTGAAGTAGCATTTCTCAAGGGCATTGCTATCAAAAATGCAGGTGTACAAGGATTAGATTTACACCAGAAGAATTAGAACTATTCAGAAGTTTCTTCTTTTTAAATGTAATGGGCACTATGGAAAGTACTAGCCTGCCTTCCAGAGAGTTTCTTTCAGAATATCACATCTGCTGTGGTAACAGGAAGAAGCTCTAAAACAGCAGAACCCGAGTGGTGGGATGATGTTCCATTACACGCTTAAAACAAAACTTTCAGAACCGTATTTTTATCTCAATGCAGTAGAACAGTGCAGGTGGTCTGCAAATGCATTCTTATCTTACGGCCTTATGTAACTGCAAAGTTCTCTTTAAAAGAAAGCAAACTCAACTACTTGTTGCTGAGCATTCAGAGGATACATACATAATGTATTAATGTATTCAGCTACATTCCGAGAATACATGAATGTTTCTTTGTTTTACCAAATGTCCAATTTCTATTTCAGTCTGATTTCATTAGATAAATTCTCTGAAAACATATTTGAAGTCTAAAAGAAATTTAGAAGTATCTCAAAATAGGGAATGACAACACAGTATGACAGGAAGGAAAAACACCAAAACTTATCAAAATGTTTAGGATTTGCATTATTCAGGGAGGTGGCACTACTGAGCCAAAACAAGTCTGGAGCACTGCAGACTCTCATCACATTGCGTATCTAAAAAACTCATCTTGATGGATGCTGACAAAGACACTTTCCAAAGCAGGCCAGGACACTGCTCATTCAGGACCATAAAGCAGCTTTGCCAGTTGAAAACTTCCATCAGCTCTGTACCTCCACTGGAATGCTCTGTTGACTTATCTTTAGCAAAAGCTTATCAACTGTAAAACAAGCCTGGGCTTTTGAGTCACAAAGTAAAACTGAATTTAAAGTAAATATTCAATAAAAATAAGAACTATGAAGTTCTAAAAATTACATTGCAGCCAGTACCAGCAATGATACAAGTAAATTTGTTTTACAGATAAATTACCCCTTCCACTTCACACGATCCTTTTTGCTTCAACTCTGAAAGAATCAAGTTTATGAAAGGCCACCTCAGCTACACTGGACACGATTTTAATCATGAAGTCAGACAGAAAATGGAAACCACATGAGAAGAAGTATCAAATCCCCCAGTTTCTTATCTAAGATCTGCTGCTCCTTGTCATCATATAAGAATTATTAAGCAAAACAGACAGCTCCACATACTAGCATTTAACACCAGAAAAATTATTGCAGTAGCTCAAGAGACAGAATCAGAATTTTGAAGCCTTACACTAGAAGAAAATTTAATCTTGGCTAGAGGCTTTTGTATACTGTTTACTTGGGATTGGCATTTATATTTAAACAGAGACTGCAAAATAAACTAAGAAAATGTAAGCTCAATAAATAAAATATGTGGGGTTTTTTCATTGTATTTGTAAGACTAAAATATTCTAATACAAAAAATTTCAGAAATATTCAAGTGTTGATATTTTCAGTAATGTGCTTTTAAAACAAAGCATCAAGTTACTTCATAGAAATTTTACAGTTCACAATGCACGCTGGCACTTTTTTAAACATATGGAACAGTATCTTCCTAAAGACATGCAGAGATAAGCATGCCATTCCAGCCACAGCATCTGCTTTGATTCATGTTTATGAAATGCTTAAAATTCTTGGACTATACATAACACTGCAAAAAGAAGATGCAGTGACACCATGAATTTCAAAGTCAGTCAGTATTAGCCTGCTGTCTATACTGTTACTGAACATGAAAAGGCAGCAGCACAGGCTTGGTGGAGGCTAGTATTTAGGAAACAGGTAAGTACAGAACCTGATGCCAGTGCACAGTGAGCCTCTCTGCACCCATCTTCAGCATCATCATAAACCATGCTAGTTACCATGCAGTAACATGAGTACCTAGCAATGTTTCAGGCACACCTTTCTGCTGCTGTGCTGACTGATGTACCTCAAAATAAGTACCATACCATTAATAAGCACCAAAATATATTGTTGGCTGTCAAAACAGTAGTTGTAGTATAAATTTCTGTCCTGAGTTATAACACCTAAATAGCGAGTAAGTCACTATAGGACCATAAGTCATTAGGCACTTCATGAGGGGCTGTTACTATACATATTTCCCTACAGTGATCTATAGGGACCCATAAGGAAATGAGACAGAACATTTAAATCACCTCCCATTGAAAAAGTTACACCTTACAAGCCACTAGCTTCACATGATCCAAAGAAGATGCAGGAGTATTGGTAAGCATGTACATGCCTGAGGATGTCTCTATTTAGGATGAAACAAAATGCCAAATAAAGGGTGTGGCTGATGACTAAAGAATATATGAGTTCAGGATATGGTTATGAATTTATAGATGTTTTGATGGCTGAGGATTGGGTTTTTTAATTATTATTTTTAGACTAGAAGGAAACTATCAAAAATAAAGGCCAGAATTGCAGATTATAACACTAACCAAGCACAACAGCATCAGAAACCCATTTATTCACTTTTCACTCCAAATGAGAAATTACATAAAGGGATACCCCTGGCATTGAAAACAGCTTGTGTAACTCCTGCTCTTCATCAACATGGGTATCTTGAGCTCAAGTCATTGATTTTCAACTTCTATCAGCAATGCATTTTTCTGATTGACCTTCATATTCTAAGTTAACTTACCAAGCTCCTCCTTCACCCCCTTAGTGAACACCCACCTCACACTTCACACAGAGGGACCATAAAGGCACACACAGTCAATCCAAGCTCTGCCAAACCTCAAACGCTGATGACCAATTTTGTATCAACATACAAAGTCAGGTACTAGCTAGACAAACTTACATCCCTTGTACTGCCTCTTGTAAAAAAACACAGAGCAATATTACTTCCAGGCAAGGACACAACTGTTTTAGTTAAGTTGGTGCTTTGGGTCACAAGTTAACTCAATAGTTGAGTCCTGTGGTGCACATCATTGCTCAGCAGGGACCTTTTCTTTGTCGGCTGCACTCACTGTCTCCAGCCAACACTTTCACACTTCCTTAAAGAGCCTTCTCCACACTGCCATCAGTAACAGACATTCTCCCAAAACACAAGGAACCGAACTATCAAAGAAGTTACTCAGTTAAACAACAGTATCTGCACAGCACTGCTGCAGCAGTTGGCATCTTGCTATAGCAGGCAGTAATTGTTTCCATTAATAACTCAAACCATGCCCAGGATGGGCCAAATAAGCAAAGGCACTGCACTACTTTCCCACCGTTAAGGACAGTCTGTCCATGCAAGAGACACTGGCACTGCAGCCAGAGGCAGCCACCACTGCTCAGTCTGCACCAGAGGAACAGAGGAGTTCAAATCTGATAACGTCTCAAACACAATAGCAACGAGTGCATTCGTCAATTTAAAGATTTAGCTCTAATCTCATTACTAGAAGTACCATCATGTTGAATCCCTGAACAACAGATGCTTGCCTGCACATGCTGCACTGCAGGCCTGATCAGGCCGAGAAGGGATTCACTTTGTCCCCGAAACTTTGTGCCAAGATTCACATCCCAGCTTTGCATGGCACACAGACTTGCATGGAAGGGCAGCTGGCATGCACTGCTGCTCCCTGAGCTCACGTTCTGCAGAACAGCTACTTCTTAAGCACTTCCTGAAGTATTTAGAATCTAACCCACACCTGGGTCACAACATGTTTACAAGCATCATTTAACTCTAAATTTTTTAACTATTAAATTACAGTGAATAAGAAGTCTGGAATCTTACCATATGCACATTTAATAAACTTACTGGATGCACAACAGAGCAAAAAATCTTACTTTCAGAACAAGAAAGCTATCTCTATTAACACTAAAGGGGAAAAGAGGTGAAAATAAAACTCTTCCTTTAGTCCTGACACCCCCAAGATAGGACCAAAAAAAAAAAATTTTAAGAGAGTAGCATTTTTTTAAAAATCAGAATTCATTGCAATAGATAACATATTCAAGGTATATTGACTAGTAATCCAGAGCTCAAAAACACCTCTGGCTGCAGAAATAAACACGTGCATGCATAGCCACCCCTTCTAAACACAGAAGCTAAGCATGTCTAAAGGCATATTGATCTTTTTACACATATTTTCATGTTCCACAACTTAGGTACTTCCAACATCATAAAACAGAACAACTGGACAGATTTGAAGCTCAGCCTCATTCTACTGTATTCTACTCAGAAATATCTGAACATAACACTCAGTAGTCCAAAAGCAGAGAATGGCTACAAAGCAATGATTGCCTAAACATGGTCATTCCAAGCACAGTTTTCCTTCTCCTCAAACACTTTATCTATTTCTGTTCTGAAATCTTGCCAGCTAAGTACTACAGGCTGCTTACCCACAATCCCAACAGACTCCAACGGCAGTTCCCTCTAGCAATGACATTTAAAGACCAAAGCACAAGGTCCTAACAGCAGTCTGGATTTTACAAATATGGTAAAATAATGGCTGTTGCATTTACTCACCATTCAGGTCACCTTATGAAGAACCAAGAGCCATGCCTCACAGTATTTTGGATTACAAGCTTGTGTCTCACTGTGTTCCAAATTACACGGAATTTTAGAACAGCAATTTCAAGCATCTAGTGTCCCATCTGAGGCATGAATGGATTAAAGCAATGCAAAAGTAGCTCCCAAACTCACATTTTCCAGCCACACATTTCATAATTCAAATCCATCTCCTCAGCAAAGGTTCAAAGCTAATAGTTCACATCCTGAACACTGATGTCTAACAGAAAAGTTAGACAGGTCAACGTCAGATTACTTTTACAATTTCCTATAAAGATAAAAATTTGCTGCCTTCTATTTATTTTACGATCCACCTCAGACAGGTGATAATTTGAAGTACACACATCAACGACATGATCTTGTTGATCATTCCCTCAAATATGGAAATAATTAGCAGCTGTCCTGTTTCAGGTTCCAGAAGTTTTAGTTTGAAAAAGATATTATTCTCAGAAATGCGTATCCTCTCCCTCCAACAGCGCTCATCTCTCATCTCTGATGCTACTCAAAGTAATATATCAAAAATGATGAAGGACCACAACCACCAGGGGAAGGACTGTGTACTAAAGACCATGCAAAATCATGTTTTTTCCAAAGCAGGGGCAGCAACAGCTGTTTTCTGGAAACAAGAGTTTTAGGACAAGCAGCCTAGGAGTGAAATCTGTGCTTCAGATATTAATCTTTAAAAGTATTATGACCTACAAAAACTAGACATCTGTTCCAAGATATTTATTTTATTAAAGACCTTAAACCTATGCAAAAAAAAAAAAAGGCTCCCATATATTCTGAAATCTTTAGTAATTTAGAAGTATGAGAAGAGTTGTCTTATTAAAATGAGGATGGAAGAGGGCAGAAAAAAATAAGTCATAACATGCTGGGGTTTTTTAGAGTTAGGACAGGCAAGAAAGACACTTCCAGAGAAAAGTGGAGATTTTAAGTTCAGCTCTACAATCTGAGGACTTTTTTCTTATTTTCTGCTCTGAGATTTTTAATAAGGCAAAGTTTACAACAGGCTACCGTGCTCTAATGCAATAAATTGCCCAATAGACAAATTTGTGTTTCAGTTAACATTACAGATGAAATAGCATTTCAGTTCTACTGTCTCCATAGTTCTTTGTTTATTTCTGTCAAGCCAAATATTTTGCTTACTAAATGAAAAATCATGTCATGAAGAACTGTTATTGGGGAATTAAAAAAAAACTTTTCAGATCCTATGTGTTAAAAAGTGTAGCTGAAAGGAAAGAAAGGAAGGAAAGGAAGAAAGCATATTTTAACAATCAAAAACAGGAGGAACCCAGCAAGACCTCATTTGTCCTCCAAGGCCTCCATTGTCAGATCTTTATAGACATAGAGATGTGAAATTTCCACTGTAAAAAATTACTCAATTATCTTGCAAGATTGTCTGTGACTCCATACTCTATTGCATAGTTACATTTTAATACTGCACCTTGTTGCCAACAACCAAATACAAACATTTATAGCAGGACAGCAGGATGTATACAATTATCTTTGAAACATAATACCCAATTCTAAAAGACTAAGTTAGAAGAGGTCTTTTTTCTGGGAAGAGTGTACTTTGAGAAAGAAAATTCAGATTTTCAGGTGAAGACAGGAAAAAAATCAGAGATTCCCAGAAACTTTCTTCTTGGGAAGAAATGCAAATCTTCATTGGTTTGAGGAAGGAGAAGGGTGAGAGACACGAGAGGTAACTAAAACAACACACAAGCGCAATTCGGCAGGTATAGGGGAAACTACTGCTATGAGTAATAGTCAAACAAGGGTTAAAGGTATGAAGTCCAACAACGAACTTCCAAAAACTTTGCCAGCACTGGAGATTATACCTGATAGCAGCTAATGAAAACCTTTCCTTTTTGAACTCTGCCTCCTATTATTTCAGTTGATAAAGATTTTCCTGTGACTTTCAGACCCAGACTGTTCAGTTTTACTACGTTCTGGTTTTCCTCCTTCATTAGTTTAGAACGCTGGAAGTCACGTGCCTGTGGGCAACAGCAGGCCTGCTGCTAATAAAAAGGCAGAACACTTGTATTTAATAACAATTACTATTTTGTAGTTGTGTTTGTTACGGTGTGGGTGCTGTGTGGTCTAGCAGTCAGAAGATACAGTCAGAATCCTGTTCTAATTTATGGTTATAATTTTACCTCTAATACAGTAATGAAAAGTTGGACAAATGAAAGCACTGTCTGGGATTTTAGGCTTTTTACACTACTTGTAAAACTAGCATTACTTGCCTATCTAAAATCCTTTAGAACTATCCTTAATAATGCCTAGAGACTAATTAAAATAATATAACTGAATTTAGATTTAATTCAAGAAGTCCTTACAGCCTAGGCAAAGCTAGTAAAATCTGATTTTCCTAACCTTGGATGTTCATCCAAGAGCAAATTTTATAATCTTATAATTATTAAAGAGTTACCTAATTTTACTCTAGAAATTTCTGCCAGTATCTTTTAAATTATAACTGAAAGAACAAAGCAAATAAAGAGCATGGTCCTGAATTCTACTCCCTACACCCTATAGTCTCTTGGTTTCAGCTGAATTTAAAAAAGCAGCCCTGGAAACCAAATTTGCTTTAGAAGGCTACTTATTCTTATTCCAAAATGCAGCACAAACTTGTACTTCCATTCAGCCAGAAAAGGGAAATTTCCATATAAAAAGATAAAACATAAAAAGGGAAAGGTAAGACTAAACAGAATATTAAAATAATGCATAGAGTAGAGAAAGACCAATTAATCACCCTAACAAATTAAATCATTTTTGCAATGACATGGTTGCTCTGAAAGAAAAATCCAGTTAAGCTATATAAAAACAAGCTACACAAAGAAAACCAAAAATCCGTTTGACATCTCTAACCCTGCCAAGGCATCAATCCAAGTACAAGCAGCAACTACTCAGCAATTCAGAGCCAGTTTATACAGACATTTTATGGTGGGTACACGTAGAAGAACAGAATTCATTTCTCATCATGAGAAATTAAACTATTTATACGGAGTAAAAAATATAAACCAGAAGTTTAGCACTGAAGAAAACATAAGGATCTTCACAAAGCACTATAAAGCCCATTAGGCATCTCCATAGTTTACATACGAAGTCTGCCATTAAACAGGCACCCAAACTATCTGTTTGCACTACTGAGGGTTACTTCTGATCAGTGTTTCTGACTGTTCTTTCCAATAACACATCTGGCAGTTGTTTCAAATGCACAAGTTAGCAGCCAGCCAAATTCCATCCTCACACTGTGCTGCAAGCAGGACAGCTATCCTTGCCAGCACAGCTGCCGACGGTGAGGTCGCACACAAGCGTCACAGCTCACCAATAAGGCTTTTGACATAGAAACAAAAGCCAATTCCAACCAAGAGAATTTATATATTTTATAGATATTAAAGTCTGATAAACACAAGACACACAAGCTCTCAAAAGACAGAGTCACTGAATAGCCTCGCTGAATATCTGCGGGTCAATGTGCACAACAAGCAAAATTCACACGACAGGCTCTTCATCAAACCACCTGGCCCTTAGTCTCTTAAGTCTACTGAAATAGTGAATTTTAGTGAAATAGTGAATTATTCTTGCTTTGTAAACTCTATGTGCATTTCATGTTTCATATCTGTCAGTTCCATTCACTTTGAAGAGTTAATATTATTCTTATTATAGCACTGTTGTGATGGAAGCTATATAAACACTTTCATAAACTCTTGTTTAATAAAAAAACCCCCAAATCATACATTCTAAAACAGAGTAGTTTTTAAAAACCCTAATATTTTCTTTTCACAGATGGGATGCTAAGACCCACAGAGGCAGCACAACCTATAGAATGTCACACAAAGATCTTTGAAAGAAGCAGGAAACAAGCACAGATCTTTCAAGATCCAGGCCAGCACTTTAGCCACAATGGTTCTGAAGACAATGCAAGTTGGATTTAAAATAAACTGGTGTGATTACAGATATATTCTAGAATGTGAGTTAATGTGAGAAGCACCTTCACACCTTGGACGTGTAAAAATAGAATTTTTCTGCTGGAAAGCTATAAAAGCATGACACACTGACTTCGAAAAAAAATACTCTCACACTACAATTTCTTCATAACTACTATGAACTGAATCAAAAATATTCTTAAAAAAGACTTTAGTAGGAACGTGCCAGGTTGAAAATCTCCATAGCCATTCAAATGATTTCACACTCCTTGGCATTAAATGTATTTAACAGATCAACTGAACTTGAGCAGTCAACAGGTAACTGAACAGATAAGAACACAACGTAACTGAACAGATAAGAATACAATGTAACTGAACACACCAGCATACAACATAACTATTCCCTTTGCACCTCCCTGTCTTTCCCCACACTCCCTCAAAGGAAAGAAATCTTTTCCTGTTCTGATCTATTTTTACAGTCTAGTGCATTGGTATTTTGGATTATTTCCAAGGGTATTCTTTACTGGGGCATCACAACTAAATGCCAGATTTCAAAATTATTTTAGCATATTCTCATAGGCTACTTCACAGAACAACACGGAATTAATAAAGGATCTAGCAATTACAGCCTTTACAAATGCAAATACGTTAAAATCTAGTAAACAAAGTTATAAAATAAAAATTCATCACTAGCATAAAAATCAGATTCTGCTTCTTGTTCCCCCACAGGTTACACCAAGTTGTTAACAGCCTACACTTAAGGGAAATTTCTGAAAACAGCACACACAGTCTAAGTCCTTACCTACTCAACAGTTTATTTTTTGAGCAGTAAATCAAGAATCAACTTCTAAACCTAGGAGGCCAACAGAGACCTTCTGTCTCTACACCGGGTACCTCCGACGCCCCCAGAAAGCCAGGTAAAGAACCGATGTTTACTTCCCAGGGATGCAAACCCAACGCAGTGGCCCTCGGCCAGCCCCCGCCTTTCGCCCGCTCCCTCTCACCGCAGCCCCGAAAAGCACTGAGCGACACCCTGGGGACGCCGCCGCTGCCCTGACAAAGCCATGCGAGGCGTCTGCGAGGGCGAGGCGGAGGAGCCGGCGCTGGGCTTCCACTCGGGGCACGGCGACTCGGGGTTTTACCTTTCTCCCTGCTTGGCGTTGGAAGGCGGCGGGTGAAGCACAGTCTGGTTCCCTTCCATCTCCACGATGCACTTGGTATTCAGGTCCAGCTCTGCAAGGCGACACGGCGGGGGGCTGTACTCAGGGCGAGGGAGCGCACCCCCCTTCTCCCGGCACGCCGGGGCAGCTCGGCCCCCGCCGGCTCCCCCGGGAGCAAGGGGCTGGGGCGGCGAGGCGCGTGCGAGGGGGCTCGTCCTACCGTCAGCCCGGGGAGAACGCGGGGGGACGCCGCGCCCCGGTGCCGCCCCCTCCCCGCGCTGCCCCCAGACCCCGGTTACCTCTCCTGTTCATGGGCCGGACCCTGACGGCAACTTTCACCTTGGTGTCCGACATCTTCCCCGCTCCCGGGAGCGGCGGGCGGGCAGCCCCGCTCAGCGCCGGCGGCGGCAGCGACACGGCGGAGCGCCAGCGTCCATGCCGGGCCGGGCGCGAGGGCGGAGGGCCGGGGCAGGCGGGGAAGGCGACAGAGGGAGGGAGGGAAGGAGAGGAGGAGGAGGGACCGGCGCCGGGGAGGGCGGTGGTGGCGCAGCCCCAGCCGCCTCCTTGCTCAGCCGCGATCCGCGCCGGCTCTGGCGCTGGCTGCCGACGGGCTCATTTGCAGAACCGCTGCCGCCGCCTCCCTGCCAATCCCCACCGCCATCTTCCGCCTCCTCCTCCCGCCGCGCCGCCGGCAGTGCGGGCGCCCAGGCAGGCGGCGAGAGGGCGGGGAAAGGCGGCGGCGCCGGAAAGGGACGGAAACACCCGAGCGCCTTCGGGCCGAGGGGCGTGGGGAGACTCCCCTACCTCCCGCCCACCTCCGTAGGGGCGCTGCTTCCCAGTGAGCACGCGCCGAGGGATGCGGGCTGCGCGGGAAAGCGGCGCTGGCGTGAGAAGGGTTGCTGCGGGACGGGACTGCGCCCGCCGGCCCTGCCCGAGCGCCACCGTCCTGGCTTGTGCAGGTGTATGCTGTCACCGCAAAGACACTGGCTTGCCCGACTGGACACCAAGTTTCCTTCTGGAAAAGAACGAACGACCACAAAGGAAAAGCCGCAAACTTCCTCGGAAAAAAATGTCGTGGTGCCAGGGGATGTTTTTATATAAAATATGCACAGCGCTCCATTAGAAAACAACGACCTGCCCGGCGCGGAAGACCTGAGTGAAACGTGCGTGTTGCACGTTATGGAGGCCTGGAAGCGGTGCAGCTCCTCGAGAGGATGGAGCGAGGAGCCCTGGCCGGGCTCCAGCTGCGCGTCACCTCCTTGGCTGTGAAGGGTAACCTGCGAAGCGCGGGGGCCACTCGCGCTGTCCCGCTCTTCCGGGCAGTGACGGACCACCACTGACGAGTGCCTGCCCAAACGCCGCGGGATGGAGTTGTGTCCATTTACTAATGGAAAGTTCAGCATTGTGGGAAAGCATTACAAACAGTGGTGCTTTACCCAGCAACCGCGAGCTCCAAGGATGGCTGAGCTTCCAGTGGGCAAGCCAAGGAAGATTTTTAGTTAAAACTGCAATAGGCTTATGATCTCAGGATAGCCTTCTTTATGAAGTGTCCTGTTAAAACTTTGGTTTCTCCCCAGAAGTGTTTCCTTAGCTTCACTAAAATATCTTCCAAAGAATCAATTCTTACTATTGAGGCCGCTAACTGGCAGGAATCTCAGTGCAAAACAGCAATGTCTATAAGGTTTTCTTTATGGAAAAGACAGGCTCAAACCCAAATGGGATTATTCTGTCTACTCTGTGGCTAAACCACTGTAGGGAGAATGGGCTAAACAAGAAATGATGAATAGACAGCTGCACTGAGAAAGAGAAGAACTTTCAAACTGAGGTGAAAACAATGAGCTTAGAAGATCAACTCTTTCCTGACTGGCAGCACACCAACCAGAAGAGCCCTGCAAAGTGACTGACAGAAATGTTTCTGGAGAAGGCCTGGCTGCCTTGAATGGCCACAACTTGCAGGAATGCTGAAAAGAAACGACAGGCTTACTTAGCACAGCAAAAGAGAAAGGTTACCAAATAGAGCCAGGCCTCTGGAGACCATCAGCAGAAGCTGGTGCATGTGGACTTCTTGCCTGTGGAAGTAGGCATAAGGAATGAAGTTCACTATGAAATGCATCATAAGCATGTGGCTCAACGAGTAAAGAAAAGCGATGTTGAAATGAGACATTCTATTTACTGCTGTAGACTGTAATAACCCAGATCAAAGTAAGCGCTGGCTTGAGAAAGGCATGAGGTCTGAAATGGCTGTGCAAAAAGGGAGTTGTTCAGTGAAACTTGGACACTATTGAGAAAGAGAAGACAGCCAACAGATGGAAGGGAAAATACTCCCTTCTGTCTCAATTTTCCACCGCTTAGTGGAAAAACTACATCATTGCAAGATTAAATAAAAACAATTCTATTAGCTGAAGAGAAACTAAAGAAAGTCTTTATAAGATTGACTAGGATTTTGGCTGTGGGAAGAGTCTTGGGAAGAAATTTTTACAAATGTCTGGTATAGGCTTGTGAATTATATTCTACCATTTGCAGGTACAGAAAGCTAGCTATGCAAAACTGCTTGAAAAGGCAGGTGCAATCTAGTTTGTTCTAATGCAGAGTGCAGCTGTTCACTTTTTGTGAAATCCTGATTTATTCTAGTGTTAGGTAGTTGAGAAAAGGATTTTTGCTCGTTCATTCACATGACTATATCCTGAGAAACAGCTGCCAAAAATGTGGTCTTGGTTCCACCAGGTTTTTCTGCCCTCTCGAGGAAGGGCTTTTGGCAAGATTTGTACCATGACCTGACAATGCCTATTAGGCATCATGCATATAGTATAATGTATTTCTGGTCTCCCGTAAATCTTTGGCATGAGGGCAGAATAGGAAAAGGGCCACGTTATAGAGATCATTAGGTAAATCAAAGAGCAATTTATGAATTCAGGCCGATGAGATGTTTCTCTTCTGGCATTGTATCTCCCCATTGAACACCATATGGAACCCTTTACATCTCTGTCTTTGCTACCGGTAGCAACTACGGATGAATGTCTCTCACCTGTCAGAATTTGTTAGCTTGATCAGTTTACATGCCCCGTGGGAACTGGCAAAGGATACTGATGGGTCGCTAACCCATCGGAATTAGCTGCCAGCTATCCCAGACATGCTGATGGATGGATGGGAGATACTGGATGAGAAATGACAGCTTACTGCTTCAGGAATGAGAAAAGATGAGAGCTAGAGAAAGTGGAGACTGATGGTGGGTGAGGGGAGCTGAGATGGAAACATGGGGATAAAATCACCTGAAGCCATCTTTCCTTGATTTCCCTTTCCTGTCCCTGTTTTCCTTCACCCCCTATTTTGTTCTGGCTCTGCACCACTGCAGTCAACAGGAATTTTGGAGCTTTACTAGGGGCAGGATTGAATCTTTGTCTGTTTCTTGTTCTCCATCTGTTTCATTCTTCTTTCTTGCCTTAGACTGTTTCTGTACATTTGTCCATTGATCCACAGTTCAGCAAAGAGCATAAAGAAAACATTGCTCCTTACTGTGGTCTGATGGGAAGTTCCAACTGCTCCTAGTCTTCCCAAGGCATAGCACAGATAATGTGATTTGACGTGAAGGCACGCCCATGTCTTCCCATATATTCTGAGCAGGAGGGTTGATACTCTGCTTCATGCCATGGAAATGCGGGAGCGATGCTGTGCATCCAGGTTGATGCCCGAGGCCCTGACGGTGTTCCAGTGACCTCCTTTCTTCAGAAAAGTGCAAGGAGAAATGTCATGGAACCTGCCAAGAATATCCATCTTGTCAGCAGCATCCCCAGCACATACCTTACTGTGCCTGAGTGATGCATGCTGTCACTGGCACATCTAACTTCATCTTGTGTCACAAGAGCCAGAGAGGAGGAGGAGCTGGCCGCAGCAAGAGCAAGGGAACCAAAGCAGTGCTTTTCTTTTGGTGTTGAAAGTGATAAAAAAAAGACAAAGTGTTTAAATTTATAGCAGCTGAAGTCCAAGAGATGCTTACAATGAAGGTTTTTACTACAAAATTTAACCCAAGGTATGTATAAGATTGACCAAAATTTAAATTTTCTTCGTGTTTCCAAAATTTTCCTGCATATTTTTAAAAATTTGAATTAACAGAGAAAACAAACTTTATTTTCAATCCAAACACATTACAGCATTATCCAGTCAGAAAGAGGTAAAATGAACAAACACTGTATAATGAAACCAACAGATATGTTAAAGGTTAATAATCTAATATACTACACTTATATTAGGAAAAAACCAGGAAGAAACTGTATCTCTACCAAAATAATTGATAAATCTTTCACTTTTCATGTTGGTGAAAAAGAAGAATGGATAATAATAAATGGCTTGGGTTTTTTTAAAATAGCATTTAGCATATAGGAAGAAGGCGTGGACATTCTGGAAGGGAGAAGTATTTCGTATTGGAGGGATTGGATAATACATGACTATATTTGTGACAGGACACAAATGAGTGTCCTGTTACGCAAACTTGAATTTTTCATTTAATAAAATGCATTTAGAGAGCACCTGGGGAAGAAAATGTCTGCCCGTAATTGTACACTGGAAACCAAATTTCTGTCTCCCACATGTCACTAGGCTTTGCAAGTAACCCCACTGGACAGATGCACTGAATTTACAAGAGTATGAGAGCAGGATTTTAGCCAGTGACCTAGCTAAGGGCAATTTTCAGGCTGCTTTTCCACCTCCTTGCTGCAAATTCAAGCTGGATGTTAGTCAGGCTGGATGGTTGCCACCTCTGTCTTATCAGAGATCTGTTTTGACTGCCTCTAAAGCTGTGCAGAAGGCATGAAAATTGTCCTCTATGTCCAGCATATTTATGGCAACACCCTGGGCCCAGAAAGGGGCTGCAGTGATAAATGCTCTTCTGACAGTCAGAAAAATAAAAAGTAGTTTGAATTGCCACTGTTAAGAACAAGTGCAGAATATATGCACCTAAACATTATCCTGCCTGACAGATGCTGTTCAAAGCTACACAAAGTGTATTAGCTTTGAACAGGCACTGCAGTTTAAACCTACCTCAGCTCTGAACAGAGAGGGCTTTCAGTGATGAACAGACTTAATTTGTTCTTACAAGCTAATTTATGTATGTTTTGAGTTATCTGGTTGGCTTTACCTGGCTGAGGTGGTGACCTCTGCTAGGACGCTCCTTCTGCCTCCATGCCCACCCTTGAGAGCAGGTCGCATGCTGGGATCAGAGGTGAACCATTACAACGAATGAATGTCCCCAAGACAGATGCAGTCACATCTCCATCAAGCTGAAACATTCCTTGCTATGGGGGGAAAAATATCAAATGCAATTTCACTGATCAGATCCGAGGTTTTCTCCCTGCCTCTGCTACAATATTGCAACAGTCTTTTAGAAACTTCATCCCAAGATTCAGCGCAGTAGATTAAATTAACCCACCTGCGAGAGGAACTGCTCAATTTTAGCTATGTTTATTTCCGTGACCCTTCTGCAGAGGATAATCTCTTTGCCCCACAGACTGAAGAAGAGGGGGCAGGGAGCTCTGTTCCCCATCTCCTATCACTCAGAACAGAGAAATAGTTTCAAATTACTGTGGGAACTTTAATAGTCATTACTACCTACAGATGAAAAGTCCTATTAATAGAAATAAATGAACTTAGAAGAAGAATAATGAAGCTATAGCAAGAAAACTGATGGAAAGTAAAGAAAATGTCTTTATATTGCTCAGTTACATTTCTCTACACTCTGGAAGTGTGACTAAAGCTTTTACTGAATCCAAATTGAACATTTCTGTCATCTTGGGAGGGACTTGGTTTATAGCAGGGAATTTAACATCCCTGCAATTGTAACCTCATATATGAGCAATAGTTCTGTCTTCCTCTGACAGCTGGTTGTGTGCTATGTAGCTCACATTCCTTAGCTATCCAGGAAAGAAATGGTGGATTGGTTTATATTTTTGTTGCTATTGATGTTAATTACCTGTATGCTATTCCTTTTTCACTTCAGGAAACACTCCACCCCCAACTCAAATACCTTCCTAAATTTGTTTCTACCAGGGAGAGCAGGGCTGTGGGTATTCATCCTGGACTCAACCAAGTAACACCTTAATGAAAACCTATGTAGTTGGGGCTCTTATCACTTCAGTTATTTCCTACAGTGAAATAAGAGGTACAGATGACATAGTAAAAAGCATGGCTGAGACTCCACCTGGCAAACTCAGTACAATATTTAGGAAGAGGAGTTCAAAACAGAACAGATCCATAAAAGGGTTACGGGAAGAACTGTGGAATGGTGAACATTATCAAAGAGCAGACAAAAAAAGTTCAGTTTGTTTAGTCTAGCAAAATGAAGACTGAGAAGGGATATGGCTGTTTATACTTCCTTTCAGGCCAGTTAAAAGCATGGTGCTACTGAAGTTCCAGAAAAAATACTAGCACAAGAACAAATGGGTGTAAACTCTCTTTCATATAGCCCTTTTATTCTGGGCTGCATTAGGAGAAGCACTGCCAACAGGCCAAGGGAGGTGATCCTGCCCCTCTTGCTCACCACTGGTGAGGCCACACCTGGAGTGCTGTGTCCAGCTCTGGGCTCCCCAGTACAAGAGAGACATGGACATAATGGAGACAGTCCAGTGAAGGACCATGAAGATGATTAAGGGTCTGGAGCATCTCCTAAGAAAAAGGACTGAGAGAACTGGGGCTATTTGGCCTAGAAGAGAGAAGGCTCGAGGGGAGGAATCTTATCAGTGTTTGGATACATCTGAAGGAGGGATGCAAAGAAGACGGAGCCAGGCTCTCTTCAGTGGTGCCCAGTGACAGGCCAGGAGGCAATGGGCACACGCTGAAACACAGGAGGTCTCCTCTGAACATCAGAAAACATTTTTTCACTGGGAAAGTGACTGACTGCTGGCACAGGTTGTTCACTTAGACTGTGGAAGCTTCATCCTTAGAGATACTCAAAAGCCATCTGGACATGGTACTGTGCAACCAGCTCCAAGTGCCCCTGCTTGGAAAGTGGAGCTGGACCAGATGGACTCCAAAGGTCTCTGCCAACCTCAATCCTTCTGTGTTTCTGTCTTGGAATACACTCAGGCTGGAAATGAATTGACTTCTACCCCCAGAGGACTAAATGACTTGTTCACAGAAGACCAGAGGACTAAATTTGGCTAATTTTAAGAGTGAGCTTGATTGGGTTAGGTGATGTGATAGCAAGGAACTTTTCCTGCTGACTCTACCAGACATGTGCCACTACACAGTCTTTAAACATCATGGTGATGTTAATAGTATATGGTAGTCAAAAGGGAAGGGAAAGAGATTTGTACTGTTAAAAAGTAAGATCACCAGGTCCCAAAGGAACTGACATCACCTACCTGTGGTGAATATAAGTATTAAGTTATGAAAAAGGATTGATGTTAAATTAATAGAGGTTTTTTCCTCTTTTTGTTTCCCTTTTCTGTTATATATTAGTAGAAATCAGATGCCTTCTCCTAAGCATCAAAACTGCCACAGCTGGTTTGTAAGGCTATTTACAATTTAAATCAGTAGGCAGGCCCCAGTGAACTGAAGGAAAGGACAACTCTGCCATTATTCCCCCTACTCAGAAAGCTCTCGCCCCTCTTCATCTTTATGATTAGGAATGTCTGGCATGCAAGCATCACTCCAGCACATCCATGCAGTTCTCTTGAGACTGCAAGTTCCAAATTGAGATTAAGGGCACTTGTGAGCAGGGAGCTGGCTCATGAACATTGTCCAGAGCATCGCTATTATACATTTGCTAAGAGCAGGTGTGTGCCTTTCCACAGCTAGAAAAAGTCAGTCTTCCAAGTCTCTTTTGTTAGCAAACAGATACTATATGCAGTCTTTCTAACACACAGCAGTGCTCAAACTCTGTTTTCAGAGGCGAGCTTTATGCTCAGTAGGGATGAGTGGGAAAGCTGTAAATATAATCAGCCTGATTAGTGGCAGCAGCCTCTTGGAACAAAAGAGCAGCATTCTTGTTAACCCTTCTGCACTCAGTCACAGTCCCCTCGTTGGTTTACTTCCTGCTCTGAGAGAGAAGCTGAACTTTGCTGGCTACCATGGGAGAGAGTTGGAACTGGAGCCCTGCCCCTGGGAGGAGGAGGAGGGTGGGGAGGGAGGGAGGAGTACATCCCCCAAGCTTGCTTACTAAGTAAGCTGAGCTAGTAACCATGCTGGCCAAGCCAAAATTTCTCCTTACGCATTGCTTTTCAGTGATGCCTGCAAATACGCACTTTAGTCAAACGTGTTATCTTTCTAAAGTGTGGAGAAGAAAAGAAGCTCTTGCTTGAAAGAGATTAGAAAGAACAGTACACACCAGCACATCAGCACGTAAGGAAGCTGAGTGAGGCAAAGCCTTGAGAGATGAGGTGGATTTGTGTTTGTTAAAAGATATGGAAGCCAGCTCAGCACAGATCTTGGATCTGTCTGCTGTCTATTGAAGTCAACAGGAAGATTCACATTACGTTCAGCAGGTTTCATCAGTTCCTGTAGAAGGTAGAAACAAGTGCTGAAGGTGCTAATTAAGGTGCATAATAAGACTCGTGATCTTTTATTTAGAAAACAAAACACTCCATCACTTCTCCTCCCAGTTCTCTCCAGTCTGAAGAAAACATACCAAATATATTAATCCCATAAGCACCACCACCAAAATTATCAGCAACAGATCATACTCTCATTTTCCTATTGAAGACTGTCAAACAGTGCAACCACTGGGAACCCTTTGTTGTCATGCCACTTCCAAGTTTTATCCTCTTTAACTCATGGCAAAAGGCTTGCTCTTTTCAGGGTAAAAAAAAAAAAAAAGAGGAACAGATGGCCTGTGGAAGCTTCTTGTAGTTTTTCTACTCCAGCGCTTGACATGGAAACTCAGACCATGTTACAGCAATCATCCACAAAAATCAGTACAAGGTCACGGTCACAGGGACCAGCCTGCCGCTACTGAAGGGAACTACAGAAAAGCCCCCCAACAAACCACTGACTTGCAAGTTAGTGACTTCTCATTTAATTTTTTCCACAGTCTCTATTACAAATAAAGCAGAACAGGAGGAGCTGGGGTAGAAGGATTCCTAAAACTGTTAGTCCACACACAATTTAAATTGTACAGTCCTCTACCTTCTTCTCTCCTGTAATGAAGCTTACATTGCCTGTTTCCCAAAGGCATTCCCTGAATGACTGAAGTCCTTTCCCACCATTCATATTGTGATCTGAGGTTTCCTCCCTTTAATCTGACAGCAAAGATGAAAGGCTGTTTCAGAAAAGAAACACAGCAAAACTAAAACATGGACAGAACCTCTGGGGGAATTAACCTTTCTTCTGAAATCAAAGTGGTGTGGACACACATATGCACTACAGTTTTACTGAATGACAACTAATGAGAAATACAGTTCTGGAATGGATTAAGCCATCTGGGAAGAATGGGTAAGGGTTGTGCAAAAGTCACAAATAGGAACAATGTGACTGAATTTCAGAAATCATAAATTTAGCCATATAATCAAGAAAATTGACTTGAGATTTAAGTCAAGTCAAGCAAGAGGGTTCAAGTCCATTGCTTGGTATAGATGTCTGATAATAGTTCAGCTGCAAGGAGGAGATACAAGAAAGACAAGATTTACTTCTGTCTTCAAGGTACACCTTTTTAAGTGGCTGGTTTTGTTTTTTATCTCAATAACACTGACCCAGTGGAACTATGTGAAATATAAGCTGCATTTTAATGGTAACACCATCCAAATACTGAACAGCCTTACGAACATCACAAAATAAATGATAAAAAGCTCTAATACTGGGCCTGGGGTAACTTCAATTTCACTTTGCTATACAAGGGAAGAAAGAGTGCACTTTTCACTTGATCTTTAGAAGGCAGCAGTCCTTCCTGTGAAATTAAACAAGAAGCGGGTAACTACCCTGCAGCCTTACAAATCCTTTCACACAGTCTTCTTGGGACTAGAACCTACAGTGTCATCTCTACCACAGTGTAAACACCACAACTTTTCTATGGTGTTGGCTCAGACTAATAACCTTCTCTTTAGGATCTGCAAGACAAGTTCAGGTATAAGGTCACCACTGAAGCCAGTCCAGAGCCTGCTGGTTACTGAGCAACTCCACATGCCAAGAGGGAGGTGTGGTACTGATCCACTTAGTCTAAAGGACTGTTAGAAACCAAGCAAATGTTCAGTATGTTATGAAAGAATAAATATGAAAAGCTAAACTATTATGTTAAATTTGTTTCACAAAAGATTTCTAATGTTGAAAGTCACAATTGCTTATAATATATTCTAAACATGCACAGGACTATCAGGACATAAAACCCCAAAGCAGCATTCCCAGAAATTGTCATCGTAAAGTCTGCTGCGAAGACTTCTCCAGGGCAAACCTCTCCACTAGCCTGAATCTCCCTGACTTCAAGCCCAGTCCTGCAGCGTTTATTTATGTGGACAATTCCATTTGCAGTACTCATGACTGCACAGATAAACTATTCATGACAGAGCAAGCCTCAACTCAAACAAGTCACTTCAAGCAATAATAGGAATAGAAAAAGACAAATACACATAATTTAAATATTTCTGGCTCCATAATATCATGCTGTAAGTTGAGGGGAAGTTGGCAGAGAACTCACTGAAGGGCCCTATTTCCTACCTAAAGGACAACGACAGATAAGGGAGCCAGACACATCCTTTTCATATTAAAGTGATTATATATTTTTAATACTTAATCTGTCTGGCTCTTTTTAATAGATTTCTTATAAAGCATATCTTTAATGACATTATATTTCTCTTCATGTTAGCGCCTTAGTCTGTGATAGTAAAATACACAATTGTTCTTTATTTCTTACTTTCAGTACAGGTCAGTAGTTACTAAACACTGGTTAATACTGGTTAAATTCCATAGTCCATATTATCCATGAAATCATGCTAGGTGAGCATCAAATGGGTTTTGCCTTTTGTCTATTTATAGCTGGAAAAATTCTCAGTAAAAGAGTTACCTCCTGTGATTATGCAGGTGTGTACTTCTTTCAAGATCATCTTCTTTGTACTAGAAGTTTTAAAAGCAAGCTTTGATAAAGGACATCTTTTGGGTTTTTTTGGTTGGTTGTGTTTTTCTAACATCTTCTGAGATTTCTCAAATAAATTCTTTATTTTTCCCAGATATAATTTTATATCTCTAATTCTATGTCTTGCTTAAAATTGCTTACCCTTTATTCATTTAAAGGCATATAATGATATTTAGAGTATTTAAAATGCTTATGGAATCTTGTGACTAGCAGTATTTTCCTGATTTAAAAAGCAATAAGAAAGCAGGATTTGTTCTCTCACCTCAACTCACTGCCTAAATAGTACTTACCTGTGAACAATGAATAAAAATTTCCTCCATTAAGAGGGATCTTTAGACAAATGCTACATATGTATTTATTCAATTACAGGGAGCATACTTCTCTAAAATGCCTAGCTAACTCCAAATCTTTATTTCCCACAGATTTTTGCTACAAGCTAATAGATAGTAATAGCTAAGAGTAACAGATAGCTCTCCTGAGGATTGCCATCTGAAAAGTACCTAATTGTGGCTGGGAAATCTGTTCAAATGTAGGCTATTCGTCTGCTAGAGGTAAATACTAATCAAAAAGCAACAGCCCTTATCATCTTGTCCATTTTCCAGGCTGAAATGCTTCACCTCTTAAGAATGCATTCCCTTTACTGGAACGATGGGTGTGCTCTGTGCTCTGACTTGGTGGAGTTCACCCTCTGCTTAAGCCACAGACACCTTTCATTAAATTTTTCTGCTTTTCAGAGTTGATCTCTTCTCCTCCTTTCTATCCTCCATGTGAAATATGTAACTTGATCTCTGCAGTGGGGCTTCACAGCAGTACACCTCCATACAGAGCATTTCAAAACTGAAATAACACACTTTTGTGGAGCACACTGGAAGCAATTATCTAGGAATACATTGCGGTTTAGAAAAGTATTAATTTCCATGATTTGTAGGAAACACCAAAGGAATTAGTAACTAGAAGATCATCAGTAAAGTGTCAAAACTTCTTCCAAAATCAGGAAGGCACATTCCAGACAACAGGGTGATTAAACACAGACTCTCCCTGCTTTATTAAGTTAACCTTGTAATGGGAACTTTGAGATCTAGCCTGAAGTCTGCCAAAGGCTTCCCTTGATTCTCAGCTCCCCTGTCTGCAGCTGCAGGGCCAAGACATTTGTATTGTGTTTGCCTCAAAGAGAGGTTGGAGCGCCAAGTTCAGAAATATCTGTAAATCTCTTGGAAAGCAGTAGTGAGAAAAAGGTGTAAGTGCAATGCATCATCTGCTCCCTGAGAACCTCTCCAGGATTAGAGAGCTCTGAAGCTGTCCAGGAGAATCAGACACCTTATAGGAAGGAGGCACTCTAGAGAAAGACTGGATGTTTATGTAACAGTATCAAATAGGCACTTGCTGTTTTACAAATAATCTGTCAGTTCTCCTGACATGCCTGAGTGAAAAGTGAGGTTTAGAACTTATTTGAAAAATATGTATATTTTTGCTTTACTTCTGTGGAGGCAAGCTGTGACTCACAGGTGACTTGTAAACTATATGGATGAGCCTCTGAGAAGAGTCAGAAAAAAACCCCAACCAAAACTAAAAAGAGAGAAAGGAAAACAAATTCCTCCTGTGCTAGGTGCAACAGCACCATAACATATGGTTCCAGGGAAGAAAGCTGCTTTTTGACCTCCATTAACCCTTCCAGAATTGAAAGGTCTCCTATATTCAAGGCCATCATCTTGATGGACCTGCTCTATAAAATTCTTAGTGGTTTGATGGCTAGACATTACAGGAGGTCCCCTCTTACCCTCAAATTTAAAAAATGCTGTGGTGGTGTTACATTCATGCTTAGGGAAAATATAAACATCAAACTGATGTCCACAGCAATGTGGCTGGAAGGAGTGGACAGATGCTGAAATGGACAATGGCCAAAATGAAGTAAATTTTACATTTTTTTCCACGCTTTCTCTCTTATAAATCAATCTAAAAAAAAATTACATTCTTTATCTAAAATTATTTTCTTCACAAGCAAAACAAAAAATAATACAGAACACCATTTCAATACACATTTCTGAAACTCCTCTGACTCCTTTAATTCCTTAATGCTGTAAACATACCCTGTTATATTTATATGCAACCTGAGGTCAGTGCTTAAAAATAAACCAAACAGGAATTGCAGTGTGTGTGTCACACCAGACATAGCAACCTCTACTAGGGGCTGAAGAGATGGAAAGGAATACTGGAATGGAATACTGTCCATCATATTTATTTGGTTTTAATCCAGATGGCTAGAGCATGAGGTGCAGAGTTATGCAAAGGTGGTGGATTTTTAAAAAATAAACACAACAGTAATTATCACGGAATCAACTAGACACAGTCCCATGTTCCTTTCTAGATGGAATGGCCACCATTTTCCAAAGGTAAGCACACATCTAGCTATCCCCATTCCAAGCACAACCAGTCAGACCCCAAAAGCATCACCTACCTAAGGATATCAGTTCAAGTATGGGCCCTTCAACATTTGCCATCCCTCTCTCAGAACACAAGTTTTTGTTCTGTTGAAATCTGTGACTCAGTTCCAACAGACTTGCAGGATTATGTGTCCCTTGGACCTTTGAAAAGCAGGTGGAATTAAGGTGTCCTCCTGAAGGCAATGGATATCTGCAAACAGCATATTAGTGGATCTCTGTCTCTCATTTTCTCTTAAATTCTCCTGTGTGTCAAAAGAAAGATTTCAGCTTTACTGCTGCATTTTCCCTTACACAACAAAGAACTCAGATTTTTTAATACTTGGTTTTATACAGATCATTATGGCTTCTCAGTTTAGGCACCTGCATCAAATGCATTAAGACAGAATGTAATGGTTCCTTTGAAGCAGCATTGTACAACTCTAAGCACCAAGCTGTATAGTAAAAGAAAAACAGTTGCACAGTTCACAGAAAAAGTCCACATTTCCTTTCAGTAGGTAAAGCAGAGACTGCAGGAGATTGCACACAGCAAAAAAAAAAAAAAAATCTATTAGGTAGAATAAAGGCACAAAGTTTATTTTGCATACAAACCTTAAAAACAAGTGATTTCCAGTCATATACCAAAGAAGACAGGAGCAGAATGGGCTACAATGGGAGTTTCAATAGATTTTTAAACAGTATGAGTCCAATGTTTAAAAATCAGCATTTCAGCTGCTGGAAAGTTGCCTACATGGCAGTCAGTCCTAGGAAATCTGCCCATCCATGAGTTCAGTAGCAAAAATAAGCTCCTGGTGCACACAAAGGTTTGAGGAGATGAAAGCTCACAGCCCATAGTTCAGAGGAAGTGGTACTGTGACAATGTATTAATTATGTATGAATACAGCAGCGATGGCATTGCATGCATTTTGACACACAGCAGTCCCCCAAAGAAGTGTTATCTAATTGGTTCTATCAAAGACAGGCGTCTCCTTGGCACCTAGAAAGGAATATATAATCCAGGGTCTGCTTCTCTGAGTAAATTTGCTTCCTGACCTCTCGACTGGGCTCCTGCTCAGGGCCGTACACCTCCTACAGCAAAACAGCCAAGGAGGATTTCTGGTTCTTCCAAAGGCACTTACTGTTTGACCCGGCAGTAGAGAAGGCTGAAAAATACCAACTGTGCAGGTTCATATAGTTTCCAACAGCAACAAATGGCCCTACAACAACTTTCACAGGGTATCACCAAACAGAAGAAACCATGTATAGGGCAACTGCAATAGAGAAATTATGTTGCAACAGAGAAACACGTGATGAAAAGACATGAGGAATTACCACTAAATTATTAAAATATAGGAGTAACCAAATCACACTTTATTGGCAGGTCACTGTTCAATTAACCTTTACAAATTGCTGCATGTAATAGATTTGTTTTGTTTATATAAACATTAACATAAAACAGATTAAATACATTGGCGGAATTAGAGGGCTAAACTGCTCCAATTTAAAGTATTTGGTAAATCACTGGTGCTATAATACATGCAGTTATTAAATGCCCTGAAGTCAGATCAAAACCCAGATAAAAATTTTTCTGATAGATTGCCTGTGAATTTCAAATTACGTTAATATTAATTATTTCAGTTACTAAATAAATTACCCCAAATGTTTTATGCCATTTTAACCTGTCTCTACCTCAGATAGCATCTACATTTATACCTAACTTCATTTTAATGCTGAACTGCCTAAGCAATCATTTTAGCAGCAGGTAAATGCCTAAAAATGCAGCAGTGACTTCTAGTAGGGGTGTTAAATCCTTCTCAGAATAACTCAGATATACCTTAATTTCCACTGTGCAGTAAGGCAACAGAACTTGTGTCCACTGTAAATTGTGAGAATATAAGTGAGAATATAATATTGCTATGAGTAAAACAAGAGAATATAAACTGATCTAAATCTTCTGCGTATTCACAATCAACAAAAACTCATTTCGAAGCTAGGGAAAAAAATGAGGCTTACATCCATCCCGCTTTCTCACTCACATTTCAATTTGCAGTTGAATCCTGGAGTTTGGGATGTACCAAAAAAAGCACCATATTAATAACAAAACAGGGTCAGGCAGTATTGAAAACCTTCTAAGTGCAGCTGTGTTAGCAGCACAGCCAAGTCAAATTTACATATGCAGGAGTATCTGTGGTCTAAATGTGAATACCTCAAGGCGCTTTTAGGGAAAGTTGCCCATGCTGTGTAACCACACACCAGATTATCTCTAGGTAAAGGCACAGACTTGGGCATTTTAGAGGAAGACAAAGTGCTCCATTGCAACCCTAGTAAAGGTGGGAATAAACTAGGAGAGAGAAGAGTGCTCCCACAATGTGTTTTCCTGGTATGGAAAAATTAGGCTTTGAACACCAATTCACTTCTTGTAACTCATCAATGGTGGCTCCTCCATCATGATCTTAGCTGGATTTAGGCAACCTTGAACAGAGGCTTCCAATTCTCCTATAATTTTGTCAAGCCAATCCACTTTCTTGTGCAGAATTCCTGGAAACAGTTCTGTCACCCTCATGAGTGCATCTGTACTTAATTAAGAATAATGAAAACCATGTGCTGGGAAATATAAATAAATGATGCATCACTTTCACAGGTGCTGGTCTTTGATTACTCGTCAAAAAGGACCAAAACCATTTGGTTGTCAAGGCATGGAATAGTTTTAAAATGCCAAATGATTTCTTTGGATGATTCGTTGTTGACTACAGGCAACAACAGCCAGGTCTTCTCCCACAGGTAGGCAAAAGATGCGTTACAAGTTTTGCAGGAAGCATGGCATGTTGGTCAGCGGGTAATTTCACTTAAAGCCCAGAAACCGCCTCCTCCCTAAACGCCTACAAACACCAGAACTTCGCATGCTTTACGGCCAAAAGCAGCTTGAGCCTGCAGTAGTAAGCATCTAACCTCATTCAGGTAGTGCTATATATTTTTATTGAATGATCACCGCTGTCTAAAACGACGAGGGAATCATTGGCCATGTAAGTCAGCCCGACAGGATAAAAAAGCCCGTGGCTAATCAGAGGATTAAAGATGGGAAATTCCCCAGGTTTCCCTAAGCATATTACAGCCTGGCTACAGACATCCGTTACTACAACACGACCTTCTCTGTCAAAGGCCACAGAGGTAGCATATATTCTGGAGGGGAAAACGAGGTTCAGACCGAAGCTGTCCATCTGACCGATGAGATCCATCTCCGCACTGAGTATCTTCACTCGGGTGCTGCCCTTGTTCGGTCCTTGAGCTTTCAGGTGCTCTATTACCACGACAGCACCCGAGGTCTGGCAGACTGCAACCGCTCTGGGGCTGACAAGCTGAGACCGGATCATCTGACACTTCTTTAATTCCCCCCTTTGGAAGTCGGCCGTCAAGCGGTAGAGAGCGCCAGCCTCCGAGTCGGTAAGGATTACTTCACTCTTGTGGGTGGCATCCAAGCCCCAGGGCAAACAGAAGCCTTCCCGGACAGCCAGGACCCCCCTTCCCTCAAAATCGAAGGCCTTCACGGAGCAGTCCCCGCCGTCGGTGACCACCACGTGCCCGTCCGACGTGACCGTCACATCGAGCGGATACTTGATGTCGTTGCCCGCGTCCCCCCGCTCCCCGAACCGCTGCAGGCAGAACCCGCTCGGCCCGAAGACGTGGATTCTCTTCTTGCCGTCGTGTGCCACTGCCAGGCGGCCCGACCCGCGGCAGGCCGCCACCCCGGTGGGGTTCACCAGCGACCCCCAGCCTCCCAGGCACAGCCGCAGCTGCAGCCCGAACCCCGCGGGGGCCAGCGCGGCCGCCACTCCGCCGCTCCTGCCCAGGGCCGAGGCGAGGCCGCCGCCGGCGGGGCCCAGGAGCTCCAGCAGCTGCAGCAGCGGGCGGCAGTCGCTGGTCTCGGCGGGGCCGCAGGGCCGCCGGCAGAAGGGGCACTCCAGCCGCCGGCGCTCGGCGCCCGCCAGGGCCCCCACGCAGCCCCGGCAGAGGACGTGCCCGCAGGGCAGGTTCAGCGGCCGCCGCTGCTCGTCGGGGCCGTACGGCTCGAAGCACACCCGGCACTCCAGCAGGCCCAGCTCCGCCTCGTCCTCCGCCGCCATCCCCGCCTGAGGAGAGCGATCGGATACCCCGGAGCAGCCCCGGATCGCCCGGGCCCAGCGGGGCGGGCGCTCAGCGCGGCTGAGGCGGCCGCGCGCCCCCTGCGGGCCAGCGGCGGCGCAGCAGAGCAGCCGCCGGGAGGGCGCCGGGGGCCCTGCGCCTCGGGCCGCCCCGCCCGCTGGGATCGCGCAGTATTCCCGTACCCACCAGAGCACTCGTATACCTACTAGAGTGTTCATATATCCAAGAGTATTCATATATCCACCAGCGTATTCATATATCCACCAGATCCTTACAGACATCCAGTTACCAAGTTACCATACCACTACCAGCACTATTTATGGCCCTACCAGAATAAGGAATTAAGCCACAATTTCAGAGAATCATGGAATCACTGAATGGTCTGGGTTGGAAACGACCTTGAAGATTATCTAGTTCCAACACCTCTGCCATGGGCAGGGACACCTTCCACTAGACCAAGTTGCTCAAAGTGCCATTCAGCCTAGCCTTGAGCACTTCCAGGGATGGGATATCCACAGCTTCTCTTGCCAACCTGTTCCAGTGTCTCACCACCCTCGCACTAAGGAATTTCTTCTTAATATCTAATCTAAACCTATCCTCTGTCATTTTGAAGTCATCACCCCTTGTCCTATCACTGCATGCCCTTGTACAATGTCCCTCTCCAGGTCTCCTGCAGGCCCTACATGTCCTTAAAGGCTGCTCTAAGGTCTCCCCAGAGCCTTCTCTTCTCCAGACTGAACAATCCCAGCTCTCTCAGCCTGTCTTCATAGTAGATATGCTCCATCCCTCTGGGAATCTTTATTTCACTGGATTTCTCCTGCTGTTCTGGGAAACTTTAAAAAACATGATGAGAATATTTACACTCATCACTAGTAGACACATTTCTCAGACAGGCAAGAACACACATCTTGTAAAGGTGCAAGTGCAGCATGTGCTCATTCCCAAGGTGTATTTACAGTGTATTCTCAGAGCAATTGCAGGATACATACAGGGCAGAGCCATCTTACACCTCCCAAAATGGCTTGTTTGGCACGTGGCATTGCTCTTGCCAGGCTGTCGCATGCCTGGGAGTGCCGTGCAGGATGCCACAGAGCATGCGGCAGCCTCGTGCCAAGCACCTGGCTTTTTGTGGCTATCACATATCTGGAAGTCTGAGATAAACTTCAGCAGCTCTCATGTTGCATCTGGAAAAAAAATTCAGGATCAAAAGGAAGGAGATGCTTTAACCTGGTAGCTGCAATACTGGCCAGAAGTTAAACAAAAACAGCTGCTCCCAACTTGCACTGGCCCACTGGCTACATCCCTTCTTCCCTCTGTCAACCTAACCTTGAAACATGAGTATCTACAAGCAATATTGAGTGTTGCAATGGGCTGTAGGCATGGGAACTGCTGTGCTAAAATCATCAGACCTGTTTGCAGCTCTACAACTACAGCCCCATGGCTTTTACTTGCGTTCTATTCTTCATGAATTACAATACACTACATTGCAATCATATCTTTTGTTTCAAAATAGGCTTCAAAGGGGAGAAGTTCCTGTACTCTGTCACCCTCAAAGTAGAGAAGTTTTTCCTTATATTTAGATGGAACTTCCTATATTTGTTTGTGCCTGTCGCCCCTTGTCCTGTCACTGGGAACCACTGTAAAGAGTCTGGTCCCAAGCTCTTGTCAACCACCCTTAAAGATATTGGTAAGCATTGATGAGGTCCCCTCTCAGTTGCCTTCTCTCCAGGATAAACAATTCTAGTTCTTTCAGCTTTTCCTTGTAAGATGCTCCAGTCCCGTAGTCATCTTTATATCCCTCTGCTGGACCCACTCCAGTATGTCCAGGTCTCTCTTGCACTGAGGAGACCAGAATTGGACACTCAGTGATCCAGCCCCTCACAGGGGCTGAATTACCTCCCTCAACCTGTTGGCCACACTCTTCCTTATCTTCTTTGCAGAGCTGCTTTCCAGCAGATCTGCCCCCAGCCTGTGCTCGTGCCTCGGGTTATTCTTCCCCAGGTGCAGGATCCTGCACTTGCCTTCACTGAACTTCACTACGTGCCTCTTTTGCCCAGCTCTCGTGCCTGTCCATGTCTGGCTGCAAGGCAGCACAGCACTCTGGTGAGTCAGCCACTCCCCCTAGTTTTGTACCTACTTACTGCAGGTACACTCTGTCCCTTCACCCAGGTCACAGATGAATAAGTTGAACAAGACTGGACTGAGCACTGACCCCTGGGAATACTGCTTGCTACAGGCCTCCAACCAGAACCCATGACACTGATCACGACCCTCTGAGCTCTGCCATTCAGCCTTAATTAACCTCACTGTCCACTAACCCAGCCCATACTTCCTGAGCATACCTATGCCGATGTTACAGGAGACAGTGTCAAAAGCCTTGCTGAAGTCCAGGCAGACGGCACCCACTGCTCACTCTCATCTATTCAGCCAGTCATTTCATCACAGCAGGTTATCAGATCAGTCAAACATGATTTCCCTTGGTGAATCCATATTGACTACTCCTGATAACCATTTTTTCCTCCACTTGCTTAGAGAAGACATCCAGGAGGGATGAAGATGAGGTTGATTGGTCTATAGTTTCCTGGATTCTCCATCTTGCCCTTTTCGAAGACTGGAGTGACACTGGTTTTCCTCCAGTCCTCACACACCCCTCCTGTTCTCCATGACCTTTCAGAGAAGATGGAGAATAGCTTAACAACAACATCTGCATCTCCCTCAGCACTCTTTGAACTTTCTCACCCTACAAGCCCTGTTGGTTTGCCTGCCCATAGCTGCGCTCTTGAATGAGGGAGCAGCACACCTGTGAACAACTGCCAGGACATTTTTTCCCCACACTCTCCCTTTACTGTCATCCAGTTTACTTCCCTCCAGCCTTTCTTGCTTGATATTAATATCCTCTTGGCAGCTCCTGCCTTGCCTTGCCCACTCACTGCCAGCTCTTCACTTGACTTATATTCATGACTAACAGAGATGGAGAGAACCAACTTGCAGCACCTTCCCACCTCTCTCTGCCCAGCTGCCCAGTCTGGTGCAAGGCCAGCACCTTGGAAAATACTGTTTGAACAGCAGCTGCCACTGCTCCCAGGGCTGCGAGCTGAGGAGGCCGACCTGCAGACAGCATTGACCAGCAAAGGCTGAAAAGGAACAGGAACATGGCTTTCTCGCAGCTCTCGTGATTTGAATTGATATGGAAGAAAAAGATATACTTTAATAATGCCTGTTTGTGCATGGAGTTGAAGAAAAGCTGTGCACATCTCAAGGCAGTAAAGGCAGCTGTGTAGGAGGGCTGACTTTGTAAGCAAAATTGACAAAAAGCCTGCTTTAAGACTGCCCCATTTAAAAATGTGAGATATAAATAAAAGCAAGATGGGAGGCAAGTTATTTTAATTCATTTTAATCAAGCTGTAAACTTTAATATATATAGCACCTCCAAAAAATAATCTAGTCCCCATTGTCTGTGCCTGTCTGAGAAGTCATCGACTTTTTCAAGACACTTAATTTCACAGCAGTTGCCTGAAAAGGATGAAAGAATAACAGACTAGTGAATGATTAGTCACTGAAGAATGCAACTGTCCAGAAAAAAGAATTAAAATCTTATCAGCAGATTTCCTTACAGTCCCTAATACAGTGACACAAATACACTGGGGGAAACTTATCTCTTTTGCACTGGGATGCAACTGTCTACGCCAATGACTCACTGTACACTAACACTGCAGGAGTCTCAGAAAGTTGTAAATTTAGAAGTGAGATATTAAAGCACATCAGGAGAAACTCCTAAAATTAAATTTCTGACGTAACTCCAACTTTCATTATTTTGATGGATTTGAGTTGCACATTTTTAGCATTTTCTTTGCATAGCATGTTACTTTTCTTCTTTGTGACAGACGTACAGCAGAAACTGTAGCACGGGTAGGCCTTGTATTAAAACCAGGGCCACTGGCTGATGAGGTGCAGACCAGAACAAAGTGGTCAAACTGGACTAAGACTGCAGCTACAGCATTACTGAGTGCAGTACGAATCCTGGAACAATAAAAAGATGCCAAAAGGAGGCAAGAGACAGTCTCTTGGGTTTTCTTCATATCTTTTGAAGAGCGAGAATTTTCCTTGACAGTAAAATCCTTATGGCTAAACAGTATTTACTTTTCCATGACTCCAGCCCTTAGATAAGAAGCAAATGACTGTATCACGCATCACAGGGCAAGGCAGAGGCATATAAACACCATTATGTGTTTTAGAAAAAATTCCTAAGGGTTACATGAAATATTACTCACCAAACAAGCTTTTAATTTCAGATTCAGGAACATAAAATGGTGGGCCTGAAAGAAAAGGGGTGAAGCTAATGAGAGAGGAGACATGGGAAGAAGACGAAATTTACACTGGCCCGTAATTGGGCCCCAGGTTGTAGCACCATCAGCAGGAACCAGAAGACACGTCCAGGAACTCATGGCACTTTGGTGGGCCAGATATCTTCAGGTGTTGCTGCTGCTTCATCTTCAGCTGCAGCAGGGAATTGTGAATGTAATGTGGATACAGCCACTCTCAGTGTGCTGCGTGAATGCAGTCCACAGTCTTTTTATACTACAATGGCATGATTAAAGCTAAAAGCTGAACAATATGAGAGGAAAAGCTATGAATTAAACTATTGTTGCTTGTGATAACAAGACCTAATTTTTTAAGGGATAATTATGCTGAAGGGCCCAAAAGCAGCAAGAAATCTCTTTCTTTTGTGAGTTAATAGTAACAGAAAATAAAATCCTTTAAGACACCTCAAACTTTAGTATATAATATTAAAACTACAAAAGAAAAAATACCTTATGATTTTACAGAATTTCATCTCTTCCAAGTATATTCAGAGCATGGTAGTGGCTTGGGAGAGAAGTACAAGATGGGCAACACATTTGGTTGCAAGTACTGGATAAACAGCATGAAGCCAATGTTCTTGGGAGTGTTTCAAGCTCCCGAGGCCAGACAGGATGTTACTAACTCCTCACACTTCCAGCTTCATTGTCATAGCCACACTTCCAGTTTCATTTCATTGTTACTATACCATGGCTGTCCTCAACTTACCCCTAGCATGTCTGAATGCTAGAGAAAACCCAAATTTAATCTCAAGCTTGGTCAACATCTAAAATTTTTAACACACAGTTATACTGTGTGATCAGCTAATAAAGCTATGCAGATAAAAAACTTGGGGAAGATATTAATTTATTTACTACACTTATATACAATTTGTATTACAGCAAAATCACAACATAAACAGCACAAAGTTCTCACCTTTGTGTTTGTTTGGATCATATGAAACTGTAACAAGGAGATAAGAAGAATTTTTCTCCATTAGGTTGACCATCAAACTGACATAGCTAAAAGGAAAAAGTTGTAATTTACTATTTTTGTAAAGCACTCAGGCATAGCATTCAAAAATATTCACCAAAATGCGTTTCTGTGCAGACAGAATTTGAACTGGACTGCACAGAGACTAAGCAAAACTTAGTTTGAATTTCAGGAGCATGAAATTCATGCTACACATGAAAAACATCAAATAAAGGTTATATTTATTTCTCATAAAAATGAATTTATCCTTTTTTTGCACATTCAACTCAAAATTAACAGGCAAACCAAGTATTCATCTGTCATGGTCTAGAATACAGTACACATTCCAGTATCAATCTTTTAAAATTATTGTGAATTGAAAATTATGTATCTAATCAAAAAATCCCAGGAGTAGGTTCAAACTAAATTTGGGCTGGCTATAGGCAAGAACAAAAATTTGGAATCAAGGGAAGTGAGGGGGAAAAAGAACAAAGAGAGAAGATGTAGATGGGGCGAAAAGGAAATAACAGAATTCAGATGAGACTTGCAGCTCTGCTTCTGCTGGGTTGAAACAAATCACGTATTTTCCCACCAAGAGGCAGGGCAGCTTCCTGAAGGAAGTTCACAAATCTAGAGTACAGCACTGTGACTGCAGCAGCTGCTTGTGGTAGAGAAGAATTTGTATAGGTTAGTCCTTTAAATGAAAGAATACTCATCTACAAGTTACAGGAGGAAAAATGTGTCACTGATACATCAGAGAAAAGACAGTAACAATGCAATTTACTAACCGTTGTCTGTCACATGGATTCACAGCTACAAGAGCTCCTCTGTCCCATACCCCATCAAACTTGCCAACTATTGAGCTATAAGAAAATAAGGAAAAGGTTTAAAAATAGTAAAAAGGCACTTTCATCTTTATTCAGATACTCTTGTGAAGTCACAAGGATTCTGCAGCTGGTGGTGCAGATTCTCCACCGGCTTTCTGTTATGGTGCAGCATTTTCATAATCCAAACCAATGTGATCTGGAACCCAAGAAACTCTCCTGGAACTTGGCCCTGCTGTGATAGCAAAGAGGTGCTGGAATTGGTCAGTGTTTCCGCATCATCAGGGGGTACTGAGACAAGGCAGGGAGGAAGAAATGTAGTTTTAACACATTTAGGCTACAAGTCTGGGTGTTCAGTAACCACATCCTGCTAACATGCACTCAGCATATCAACAGTTCTTGACCACCTTCTAAAACCCATGCCTGATTTCAACTGCAGGCTAAGGAAGGTGCCTTGTTGCTTTACTATCATTGAACCCAGCACATTTTGTAACTTTAGGCACCTCAATTCCCAGCTACCTGCCCAGGACAGCTAGGTTCAGCTTGCAATTTGTTTAATGCTAGAAAAGCTAAGTTACACTGGTGCTTGCTCCAGTGCAACACTACTGCAGACACTTATTTTTGCTTCTGGATATGCTGGTAGATGGCTGGAGTGGCCACTCAAAACCTGCAAGTGGGCAAGACTATCAAGAAGTACCTTTACTGATGGGTGGTAAGAGCAGTCAGGGTGACACTAAAGGTAAGAATATTCGGAGGCTAAGGAAGAGCCTTGGTTTTGGTAATTATTAAAATGAGTTTAGAAAGTAAGGTAGTAATGATGTAAATTGTGTAATTTTAAAGAAAGTTTGAATAAGTTTACTTAGTGAGAGAAATGTCGTATGGAATTCTGCAATACCTTTCTGCCTACTGGGAAGATTTCATAATCCAGATCAATTGCATCACCTCTGTCTTCATTTCTGTACTGGTTTTCGCTGGGGTAGAGTTACCTTTCTTCATAGTAGCATGCATGGGGCTGTGTTGGATTTGGGCAGGAAATTGTGTTGGTAACACAGATGTTTTAGTTACTGCTGAGCAGCACTTACACAGCGTCAACACCTTGTCTGCTCCTCACACCATGACACCAGTGAGTAGGCTGGAGATGCACAAGAAGCTGGGAGGGGCCACGACAGGCCCAGCTGGACCCCAACCGAGCAAAGGGATATGCTGACCGTATGTTTCCAGGCCCAGCAATAAAACTGGGTGGGAGGTTGGTGGATGGGGGCACTGCCTGGGGACTAGTTGGGCATCAGTTGGTTGGGTGGTGGTGGGCAACAGTTTCATTTGCACCATTTGTCTTTCTTGGGTTTTATTTTCCTCTTTGTTTTTTTGTTTTTGTGGGGGTTTTTTTCCTTACAACTTAAAAAAAATTATTTTTAATTATTAAGCTGTATTCATCTCTACTCACAAGTTTTGTTCTCACTTTTACCCTTCTGATTGTCCCCCACCATTCTGCAATGGCAAGCAGCTGTGTGCTGCTTAGTTTCCAGCCAGAGTTAAACCATGACAACTTGTCTCTGCCCACTGCTGTTCTCATTGCAGTGGCATTGCTAAGTCTCTGGCATCTAACCTACAAGCTGATCCTGTATTTCCCACTCTACTGTGATGAGACATGATAACACTTTTAAGTGCTGACTTCTTTTAAAGTTTGCCAAGTCTAAGCATCTAATTTAAATAACTAATCTCTTAACTGAAAGGAAATTTTTAAAGAGACAGTTAAACAAGCAATGGACATGCAGGGCACAAAGGAAGGTCTAGTGGGGCAGGTGACAAACTTGATCTTCTTAGACTTGGAGGCTCTCCTCTGCACAGCTAAGTCTGCTGTGGCCTTAGGCAAGGCACTGAGGTTTTCTGCACTTGGTTTTTCTTCCCAACTTTAATCTAGTCTAACTGGAATGATGGTAGTGGCTCCATACAGGCATTTCATGTACTTTACTGCCCACTGATTTCATCAGGGCCTACAGATATCACAGGCTGCACGCAGGCTCACGCTGTGGCCTTGCCCCAGTCCTGGTCTCCTTGCTGCCAGATCTCAAGACCTGCTGAGTGTCTGGATGCTCCTTGCCCATCTGCACATCCAATTTCCTTCTAAACAGAATGCAGCCATGAGGAAAAGGTCAAAAAAGGCATACAGCTGTCTTTCATCCTGATGTGCAGTCAGGTATTAGGAAGTGCTTCCCTTGGGTGTACCTGTCACTGTATCACACAGCTATGTGTTTATATGGTATTCAGCATGAGAGACCATGGGTTAGGTACTACTACAACTAACAAAATTTAACATGTAAATCAGAAATTTATGTATCTGCAGAAAAACCACTGGATTTAAGCAGGAAACTTGAATTTGCATCTCCGCATGTGTTTAGTAATTCCAGTTAATGCAATTTTAAATTTTTTTTTTTAGTCTCGCAGCCGTAATTGTATTACGATTGTGTAATTTAACTGTTTTACATATATCCCAGAGTTCCCACAGAGTGCAGTAATTCCTGTTACTCTTTAACTAGCAAGAGTCTTTGAAATGTCTCATTCTGACAAAGGTCAGGAGCACATCTGAGTTCTCTTCTAATGAATGCTAGGCTAATGGAGATCAAAAGGACCTGTTAGTAGGCCAGCCTCAGCAAGAGAGAAATGTTTCATTTCCATAATTACTGGGTAATTAATCAAATTGTCTGTACACAGAAACTAGAAGAGCAAGTGCATTTTTCTAGTCACAGGTATCTGCTGACTGCTGTAGGAAATGCAGTTCATTCTGCATCCATAACGTCTATTTGCCGGTTTATATTGTGGATGACAAGCCACGTACTAATGACCTAATTTTGTTTATTTCAAAGTATTATTCCACCATGTTGTGATGGAAGTTACAGGTTTCACCACACTACTTGATACCAAACTTATAATTGAATTAAAAAAAAATTTCTGAGAAGCTTACACAATCCTTGGGCAACTTGCAAACTCACAGCAAGAAGGATTTAATAGGGATCTACACAGCAAGTAGCTACACTGGAGGGGCAAGGCAGGGAAGAAACCAGGCAGTATCTACAGTCACATTCATACATAGCCCATCTCTTTGAAGGCACTCACTTTCCAGGACTAGTTACATATACACTATTCAAACCAACTGGAATCAGCTGCAGCAGCAGGAGTCTTAGTCATCGTTATTGTCTGAAAGACTTTGGACTCTAGTAATGAATAGCCTTTTTTCCAGTGTTTAGGGAAACTGAAAAAAACCCCGATCATACAGTAAACACAGTGTTCTGGTGTCCTAAACCACCTATTATGCCTGTACATGTACTAGCTCTGGAAAGCCCATCAAAGTGAAAATTAACACTTGACCACCTTCTTCCTACTGGAGAGCCATGGAACAAATCCTTGCTTCTGACAGTTGTTTGTAAGAAAAGCAAACAAACACAAAAAACTTCACCAAAACATTTAATCTAGGGAAAATCATGTCTGAGTAGGAACTGCAAGAGGAGGGAACTATTGTGCTAACACAACTCCAGATATATTCTCTTTACTTTTACTTAGCTGCTCTGAGTAAGGGATTGTGCTAGAGTTTTGCTCCATATAATTCATCAATGATGTTACAGATAATTTGGTTTTATTGTAAAAGCAACCATGTTTTTCTGTAACTTTCACAGAATGTCTTAGAAAAAGAAGCCCATTTAAAGATAATTAGTTGTCATCCTTGATGGTCAACAACAGAGTTAAGCTTTTTGTTGGAGATTGGCTATTCACATTTCTCATACAAGTTAATATGGGTTTTCTGGAGAGGACCTTACAAATCTTTATGTCTGATTCAAATAAATTAACAGTATTGGACAGTATTAATACATATCCAATTATGGAGAACTGTAAAACACAATGAGTATTCCTACCTGGACAAATCATAAATACTGCAGCAGTAGAGGGAAATGTTGCCAGAGGTACTCTACAATAAAAAGCAAAGGAAACAAACCTTATCAGCAAACTATCTTTAAACAAGCACTCGCAAGTATAGATTTATATTTGGTACCTTAAAACATACACATATACTATTTTAAAAAATACATTTACGTGTAATGGGGAAAAACAGTGAGAAACATCTTTGGTTTTAATTTACTGAGGTAGCACTTCTGATCCCCTTCAGAGAGGTTCTAATCTATCAAGGCATGCAAATGTCTAATCTTAAAATACATTCCTTCTACATTCAGGTGCTTCATAAGAAGGTGTCATAAGAAAACAAGACCAGAGTAGTAAGTTTAGAAGAATAACTTCTCAGTCCAAAAATAAAACTCAGAGCTTCCTTTCAGACCTCTTCAGGAGTAGTGAATGATTACCAGTAAAACAGAGGCATAAAAGTAGAACTACTTGTTTGCTCAGTTATGCCTGCATTGCATGATTAACCACACCAGGTCATTTGACAATGCAGGAGACATACCTGGAACATTTTTGCTCCCGAAATCTCGGGGACTGGCTCCTCACAATAAGGCAGACTGTGCTCTGAAAAGAATTCCTTCACTGCTTGCTCGCTGACTTCCACGCCGACAACGCTGTGTCCCATGTCCGCCAGCCTGAACACAAAAGAGAGAGGTTCCATGTTTACGTGAGACCCACAGGTTGAGCCATTACCAAACATCTCCACGCATCATTTATTCCTTAGGGAAACCCTGGGTTTAGGATGCACTGGTATGTCTAATCCTGACTTTCTGAAGCGTTCACATTATATTGAACACCTCCCTTCCATGACCTGAGCTTAAATTGACACCACTCAGCATAGAGTTGACAAGGACTTACAGGCTTTATTTAGATTCAATGAATAATTCATTTATTCCTATGACCTCAATGAAAACAGAGGTGATCACACAGAGAAACACCCATCTCAGAAAGGTGCTAGTTCTGAACTGAGGTGACTGAGTCATGCTGTCCACCCAGCTGCCTCTCTGGCTTGGCAGGAACGGGCAGCAAGGGAGGTGCGGTAACCTCCACACTGCTACCGCTCAGCACAACAGTAACATGTGTCAGAGCCCAGTCAGCCTAGAAAACAGTTAACAGATAAAACCTGATAGCTGAAACCAGCTGGATTACTTGAGGATGCAGTTCAGTCACGGGTTTTTGGTTTGTGCCCTCTCCCTCCAAGAAAAAACACTGGCTTATATAGGCCCTAATTATAAATACAATCCCTAGAAAAAAACAAGGTAGAAGTAAAATAAGACATATTAGAAAAGGGAAGTTACATTTAGTCCAAATAATTTAAATTCCCAGAGTGACATGCCACATGGTCTCTTGAAAATATTGTCTGGCACAACCAATCTCATTGTGGGCTATTTAAGCTGGCATTGCTACTAAAACCAGCAGTGGTAAGGGCATAGCTTCAGTCACTCTGTCCATCTAAATTCAGCATTCCCCAAGATGAAAGCAGAACAACCAGGAGGACTTTCAGGTTAGTCCATATCCATCCCACTAATGCTACTATACAAAATACCAGCTTCCTCTTCCCTTCAGCTTCCAGTGACGCTGCTGTCCTACCACTGGAGATGCGTCACATTTCCATTGGCCAATATAAGGTTGGGAATTCCCCCTTTTCCTCCCTCCCTTCCCACATCAAATAAGATTTTTGCACTTATAATCTGTGTTTTACCATTTCATCTCTACCGCTTTACCACAAAGTGGGAAAAATATCCTCAATCCACTCTTGCCATTTAAAAGAACATCCATATACTTCTGGAGGAGCCTGCAGAAGAAGACACATGTTTTACTTAACTCTGCGAGTATTTGTGCTGGCACACTAAAAGCCAAATGCTACACACCATGCCAGGTAGCATGGAAACTTCATGACGGCACACAGGTTATTAACTCAACCTGCTTCGTGCCATTAGAAATAAAAACATAAAATAAAAACATTCACTTTCCAGTTACATAGCAAGAAAGTAAATTTCATGTCATTCAGAAATTAACACATTTCAGTTTGTTCTATTTTCTGTTTGCCTTTGCAAGTAAACAAACCAACCAACCCACCTCTAAGAGGCCTATAAGAAAGATTTTAAACATAACGATTATTAAACTTCTGTATCAATCAAATCACTTCTACAGGTCTTGGAAGACTATATAACCAGGTCTGCTTTCTTAGATCCTTGTGTTTTAGTGCACAGCATTGCACTGATGCCCTCTGCACATTGTTTCAGGCCCCGGGTTCATCATATGAAGAGCAGTGCAAAGCTTCAGAAAATTTAAGATTTTCTAGACAAACTATCCAAGCTTTAAGGTTTAAAACCTGATTCAAGAATAAAATTTCTAAATTCTTTTCAATACTTTCTTTTCTCTGTCCTCTGACAAATGTAGGTCACAAATACATATATATATATATATTTTACTTCCAAGTTGTGCCCATGTAAAATAATTTTTCTTTTGCAAATGTTCCATTTTCAAGTAAAAGTTTCTCGAATGAGCCAAGTCATTCATCCCATAGCATTACTTAAAGCAGGTTAGGCAGAAGAGTGAAGTCACGTACGGATGCCCTTGTTCCTTGTGAAACCCGATGTTACCCATTTCCCATTTTTGTAGCCATTCCTCCTCTGTCACCACTCTCTCTTTCTGTGACTCAACATCAGAGCCTTCCAGGAGCCCGGATGCATCCACTGAGTGGTCCATGTCTCCTGGGAGCGCTGGCAGCTGTGAAAAAACAGAGAAAAATTACCCCCATCCAATGCATAGTTTGGAACCGGCTCTTACTTCCTCGAAGCCAATAAAAATTTAGTAGACCTTAAGAGATCACAATTTGGTGACTGTTGCAATGTAGCTGTACCGAACGCGACAGAGCACACTCTTGGTACCGATGGCTTCGGCCAGACCCCATTACTCCGGGCGCGGCCGGCTGAGCGCGCCCTGTCCAGCAGTACGGGACCGCCGGCGCCTCTCTCTTTGCACCCATCGGGAAGCCCCCCTACCCCGGTAATCACGGAGGGAGATGCCGACACTTCTCTCGCGTGAAACCCGCGGGCAGACGGCGGGGGCGAGCGGCTGCTCGGGGCCGGGGGACCCGCGGTGTAGCCGTCTCGGCTCAGCACCGCCTCCCTCGCCGTCCCTCCGGCACCCCGGCACCCCGCGGCCGGGCAGCGGCGGCGGTACCTGCGCGGCGGCGGGTCCCGAGAGGGCGGCGGGGCCGGGGCGGCGCCTCCCCGCCCTCCCCCTCGCTACGCACCGCGGAGAGCGGAAGCGGCGGCAGGAGGAGGCGGGCTGAGGGTGCACGGCACCGGGGAGGAGAAGGATGGCGGTGGGGTTGGCGGCGGCGGTGAGTGACTCCTTCCCTCAGCTGCAGCGTCCATCGCGGGGCCGCCTGCCCTGTCCCCGGGCCGGCGGGGCAGGTGCGAGCGCTGCCCCCGTCCTCACCTATCCGCTTCTCCCTTCCTTCCCCCTTCTGTCTGTCCCTCCGTCCCTTCCTTCCCCCTTCTCCGCCCTTTTTTCCCCACTGCAGCTCTAGCAGGAGGCGGAGCGGACACGCGTGAATGTGGTCTCCGGCCCCCGAGTGACCCGGCCCGAGGTGAGTGCCAGGCGCCGGCCACAGCGCCCGCCCCGCCGCCTGCCCCGCCGCCGGCCGGCACCCCCGGGACCGCCCCCGC
>WBMZ01014829.1:3449-73381 GCA_013400975.1 Atrichornis clamosus
TTACCACTTCTAATTGGCCTGTGGCATGTCCATCTTTTCAGCCAGCCAGACATTGGCCCTTCAGGACATGATGGTGGGGCTTCTAGCAGCTTCTCACAGAAGCCACCCCTGCAGCCCCCCTGCTACCAAAAAAACAGATCTAGCAAAACCACGACAGAGTTTCATAGCAATTATTATTTTTCTTTTTAAATGGCTTTCCACCAGTAGTCTGAGGCATTTGGTTGTTCACAGAGCATTGGTTATTCATGGGAACTGAAATGTATGCATGTCCAAGACTACCACTGTATTTAATTCTTGAGATATCAAACACTTTCCAACCCGTTGGTAGTGTTAATTCAGGACACAAAGTCTCTTTTAATATTTTTAACAAAGTTTCAGCTACAGGATCGACTGATTTTGGTAACTAAGTAAATGTAGCCACATAACCCATGAAGAACAAAGAGCATCACCAGTGACATCAGGCTTTTGAAAACAATGTGTAAATGAAAAGAGAATTAAGTAAAAACTTGGACATCTAATTCCTGAGGCTGCAATCAGAGGTTGTTAATGAAACTGAAAGTCGGGACAATTTTATAGATGTAATCAGAAAATAATATTTTTTACTTGTAGTTCTCATGTGTTATTGTGTTGCCCATAAAGTCAGACTAGGGATCTAAACAGCAGTTGGATTTTGCGTTTGTTTATGCAGACCATTTAAATGAGCTCCTAGTGCTCAAGCAGTAAAGAAGATTTTCACTTTTGCATAATACAGACAGTTCATTATGTTCCCTTAAATAATTAAAATAATTTACACAACTAAAGTAAGAATTTTAACACTGTGGAAAATCATCACGGGGGTAGCAATAAATCTGGGTCTTCTGTGTAGAAATGGTAATTGAAGCCATGAAAACAGACGAGGTTGTTTAGAAGAACATACAAAAAGTTGCAAATCAACATGGCCACACAACGTCCCCTTCCTTCCCTCAATGCAAGTTGCTGCAGAAATCAATGATTTCAGGGTTCTGAAGTCCCACAAAAACATATGTCTGTTATTATGAAAAGAAAGTAGTTTTACTGTTTCCACACTCATACAACCAAATACCAACTCCCAGCCCGACCAAAAAAAAGGGGAGCAAATGGCAGGAATATGACATTAAACCCAGTGCAATAACAATAATTAGAGAAACTTGCAGAGAAGTGAAGACACTGAAGCAGACCTTTGACCTGCTCTTAAAGCTTTGCCAAAATTATAGCAGTGCTCTGGAGCAAGAAAGAAAGGATTTGTACATTTAAGACGTTGAAGTGTCTTAACAGATGAGCATCAGGGCCAAAAAAGGGGCAATTTTGTCTGGCATGAAATTTTTTTTTAAAGTAACTCTTCTAAACAGGGTTCATTTTACAGTAAATATACTTAAGAGTCTTTGATACAATGAGCAAATTCAAGATTTCGTGTTGCTTTGCTATGCTGTTTTATTAAATCTTCATTCAGAATACACAGATTACACTGTGCTGTGACAGCCAGAGTCAAACTTGTCTAAGGCTGCGTGTTAGAAGCTCACAGTATGTTATTATTAAATCGCATGGATGAAAATGAAGCCTATTATTTCTACAGTTAAATGATGCATTTGAACATGTGGACTCAGATTGAAATTATGTGACTTTTACAATACAAAACAAAACCAAATACTAATTTTCTGGCCATTTCTCTATATGGGTGTACAGTTATGATTCAGTTTTGTAATTTTTTTTTTTTATTTATTTTTGTGAGTAAACCAGAATTCACAGCCTATGAAGCAAGAGAAGATTCAGTTTAAGTTAAGATGCTAGTCATGGTAGATAAGAGATGCTTTGTACATGCATTTATTTTACAGTCCGAAGAACATAACTGATTTCTACACCTGTATATAGAAAGACATAAATAGATATAAGGATATTAGAAATGAGTATAAATTAGATGCCTAATTTATAATTGGCTTTTATTGAAATTTGATCATCTCTTTCTCTTTATCTCCTTTAATATTATGATTGTATTTTCTGGCCAATTGAAATATCATTCATTTTGCATAATGAATGGTAAACTACCACTTACTTTTGGTTCTACATGAAATGGAGTAAACACCACAGTCACTGCTGCTGCAGGATTTTTTGTGTTCTTCTTTAAGGTCCAAATATTCATGTTAGTACAAGAATCATTCAAATACAGGATAACTAATCTTAAGTACGTATTGACGTGACCAAAGCTTGGAGATAGTATTGGAAATTTTGAGTCACTGAAACTCTTCTGTGCTTTTGAAAATCATTTAATATTTTCTTTATAATTACCCTGTTTTGATTTGAAACATAATGATGAGTTTTAATTCATATGCCTAAACTCTATGTGCTAACTTTATACTTTGCATAATCCTTATTTTCCCCATTTAAAAAAAAGGAAAAAAAAGAAGAGGGGAAGAAAGCAAACTACATCTATTAAATCTTCCCAAGGTCATTGCCCTGTGTCTTTTCCTGCTCCTCAACAAAGTACTCATTTTTCTTGGCTTCCTGTCAGTATACCATGATATCCTTCACATCTGCCTGTGTCTTTGCTTTTATTAACAGAAAATACAGCCATACCTTTAGTGTCATGTGTACTATAAAGACAGGATTTTCAAGAGATTTGACAACTCTCATATTTTCCAAAGTATTCTCTATGTAACACAGAAACTGTTTATTACTGTTAAGTAGTGACTGTCTCTCCAGTTTGAATAATGAAGTCCTCTAGGTCAGTATTTTCTACAAGGGTGCATTTAAGGAAGAATTCCTCTGCAGTCTAGCACTAAAACAATGGGTGTCATAATAGAAATCTATGTATTATCAATCTTAGGTGCCACTATAATCAATCTAATTCTTTGGGCAATGAAAATGCAATGTGTTAAACCAATAATTTTCTTTTTCCAAAATGTTTATTAAAAAATGTAACAAAATTATTTATAGAGACCTGCTCTTCTGTCCAAGGTAGGATAAATTTAACCTCCTATGAACAGAGCTTTCAGCCACAGGAGATTTACATATGTTACCTGTAAAACAGATTTCTGCAAGGCTCAGCAACAGAGTTTTTGAGAATTATACATCCACCCAAGCAAAACACTAAAATACTTCAGTGTTTGACATTACTTTTTCTACACAAAAGTCCCAAATTTATCACAAATTAAAATATTACCCATCGTTAACTAATATGCAAAAAATTTTAGCTTCTACCCCAAAATGACACAATTCTTGAAACAAGAGCTTTTATTAGGTCATTTCTAGAAATTTATCGAATATAAAATGTGACAGCAAGCTTTCAGACAAATAATTAAAATAAAACAGGAGCAATTTTAAAAGAAGATGCTGTAAGCAAAACCCAGCATAGACATTTAATCAGAAATACACCAACTTTGCAAACACTTAAAATAATGAATAATCTTTTTCATATAAGTATTCCTGCAGAATTCAATTATGCATATACTTAAGTCTTTTTTTTTTTAAATCTTTGATGATATAGAGATTTTTAATATCAGTTGTTAGTTAAAAGCCTTTGATATACTTGGTATGTTTCAGATCACTTTCTTTTAGAAACATAAGCATTGCATTAATGGAGAACAGAAAATAAAAAAGTTGATCAAAATCTCTTAGCTTTTTACTGGTATGCTACTTGGAGTTGTTCTAGATCCTTGATAAAGAAAACGAAAATGTACAATAGTTAGTCATAAGTTGGATTCGAAGGCCAAAATTAAATTTATATTTCAGCATTGAAGGAACTTTACTCTTTCTGGTTTTGATTATGTGGGGCAGTGTAAAGACAGTGCCAAAATCAAACGATAATTAAAACAGTTTTGAAACAAAAGTACTGGATGAGTCTTCCTGAAGTTGCATCTAAAAGCAGTATTTGTATGCTTTTAAGTCTAAGCCTGGTGAAATTGCATGGCATTCTCTGCTGCATGATTCATATTCAGGAGGCAGATTGTCCTCCCCGTGCAACATAAATAGATTGTTCAGTTGTTGTCAGACTGTAAACAGGACTGGAGGAAAAATGTATACATGGAATTTGAGGAGAACAGAGAATAGAGGAGAGAGGTGCAGGTCATTGGGCTCCTCTTGCAAGATCCACTCCACCTAGGCCGTTTCTGACCACAGGGTAAAGCTGTTCTAATATTTCAGAGAACAAAGATTTGTTCTGTTTGCTTGTAACTTTCACTAATCAAAAAATAGGAGGAGACCCATAGTAAACTGAGGAACTCCCAGTTTCTGAGGTTCTTTACATTGCTTCCTCCACATTTCCTTTTAGTCATATTCTTCCCTAAGCACATGCATTCAGGTAAATATGAGTCTAAACTCTTAGCATCACTAATATTAAATATACCACAACTACACGTAAAAAACTAGTGCCCTTCTGAGTAACTATGCAAAAGAGCTGTTACTCCTTCTTTCTCAGAGTAAGAAGCACTCATCAATATATAAGACCAAGAAAACAAATCCTTGATATTAGTTTATTTCCTGATCTTTAAAGTGTATTACACACTTAACTAATCTCCCCAGTACCTCACTCAAGTCACTTATACTGTACAGAAGTGCAAATTGACCAGTGGAACTTGAGGGACTCACCAAAGAGTACAGAATAAATATGTGTCTTAATTAGGGTTAGGTTTGGAAGCCTCCTTCTTGATCCTCTGTTCATGTTTTTATGCTTTTCAGTATGAATAAATTATAGGTTTTCAAGAATAAATGTGAGAGTGAATGAATAAGTTATAGGGAGTTATAATCAGAGCCCAGTTCTGATTCATTCCCAAAGCTTGCTCATTTCTACATAGTACACTTTCGAGAGTCTTAATAGCTCAGAACAAATGTGGTTTTAAATGTACGCTACTGAGAAAATTGAGGTTCTCATTAGGACCATGAAAGAAAACCTGTGCCAAACATCCTCTTGCCCATTGACTCCACACACAATTTAATTTGGAGGCAGAGGGTTTTCCTCTCTATATTCTGTTTCTGATAGAACTATCTCTGCAGAAGATTAGGCTTACAGAGACTGAAGGTGCAAGGGAATTTGAAATGCAAAGCAAATGGACACAAGTGTGTTGTGTACCTACGTAGGGGAATACATGATCATTCTAGAGGAAACTCAGGTAGCTAAAGCAGTAGCCTTAGTCTGGTTGAAGTTCATGTTCATCTCAAGGTAATTAAGTACACTGAAATCACTGCAAAACTGAAGGCTGAAAACTAAACAAAGAAACAGTCTGTTTGCTCCCTAACATAGAAACACTCAAACATTTTGTAAATAGCATCAGATTAATTTACTTTTTTTCCTCACAATGCAATTGTCCTATCAAAACAGTTCCAAACTCTGCTCTCTGTTTTCCAGGTCTTCAGTGGTCTCTTTTGACAGACACAAGAAATATTTTCTTTTCTTGAGGAACAGATCTTTGGACGAATGTAAAAAGCTTTCTTTCTCTGATGAAAGGTATCCAAACACCCCCAAACTAAAATCCATCAGGTAATGTTTTACTTTGCTTTTGCAAAACAGAGGTTAGAAACAGGTACTTTTCTGTCACTTTGTCAGTTCTGGAAGATTTGAATTTACTTGCAAGGTTTATAATCATGTGGTCTAAAATAGCCATGTCCCTTACTCATCCCAGTGGAGCCCAGTGGGCTACTGACTGTTCAGACAAGAGCTACAAGAGTGAGACTGACTCAAAGGTTACTAAATACCCAAAGCAACAATAAATGTATCAAACAAGAAATGTTTGATCTACAAAATGAGACTGACCATTATAATTTATAGGATATTTTGTTGAAACTATTTTATAAGGCACTTCTAATCAAGGAATCTAAGAAGTAAGCTTGAGGCTGCCTGATTCCTGAAGGAAAAAAGTCGAGTGGAATTAATTTTAGTTATTTATGAAGCATCATTTAACTATAACGTGGTATCTATAACTAGATACTGTTCTTTTTTTAAGTCTTCAAAACTATAGAGCTTCCAAGAGCTGTCAGACCCTAAATATTTCACAATACAGTGTAATGCTACATTTGTAAGCACTACTTAAAGAAAAGCAAACCCAAAAGCCAACAAAGCAAAAGATTGATTCAAAACTTTGGAAAAGCACCTACCGTGTTCTAACCACAAATATTACTATGCAGTAGATAACACAACTGATCTGCCAGGTTCTTTCATGAGGAAGGAGATGGGAATATTTTGTCATCACAGTAGGTTAAGGTGATGAGGACAACATTATTAGTACAAGAACTGGGGAAAACCTTTTTGTCATACTGTTTTCTGAGATGGTGTATGGTAAAAACTGTATAGCACAAATAATATGGGAAAAGAAATACATAGAGTGGCTATTTAATTCTTCTTGCAGTTTGCCAGACTAGCCCTCTGTCTGGCTATGTTACATATTGTTTTCAAGATCAAAGGATATATTTTTAAATAGCTTTTACCCTTTAGGACTAAGATAAGCTTTGGAGCATCTCCCAGAGGATTCAGGTAATATCTCTGGCTTTCTCCAGTCCTCCCTATTCACATTCCATGTGTGATCTTTGATGGAAAACAGACGAAAGGGCATTAGCCCACAGAACTACTCATATCTGTGTTTTTTATGTTAGATTGAACAATTGTGCATCCATAGGTAATACAGAAAAAGACACCCTCAAGACACTTCTCATTTATGTTTTCTTTATGCTGAAAGATAATACATTCTATCATTATCAAGATCAGATTCTGACCTTATTTAAACTAGTGCAATGTGAGAGAATATCACTCCCTTTCATATTTTGTCTTCCAACTTGCCATCATTTTCTGATGTTTCAAAACGTTCTATAATATTAAAAATATGTTAAATAGAAAGTTAGGTCATACACAAGATAGATCTGACATGTACAATTTCAGAATCTGGTCTGCATTAATAAATACTGTCACTATTTATGTAAAATTTCATCTACAATAAAATTTAGTCTAAGCAAAATTTATATCAGTGTATTATTCTAAATTACAACTGATGGTAATTACAAACTGAAGCAAGAATAAAGAACGTAATAATGTAAGACTATCTCCATTGCCTCAAGATATATAAAAGCAACTAATATGTCAGCCTGGCTCTTGCAAATGCGCTAGCTACAGCTCTTTTCATTATACCTCCAAATGATCTGATTTTGTCATGGGCCTTGACTAACCTGGAACAGACATCGTGGCTCAGATAACAATAAATTGCAATTCAGCACATAATATTCTTCTAAACAGGAAGAAAGGAATAAAGAATGCATCTAAGAGGGAGTACTTGACCAGCTGCTTGCAGTGTTCATTTCCAATGAATGTCAGAAAAAATTCCTCATCTTGTAAATCATTTGTAATCAGATAGGTGCTTAAGAAAATATCTGAATTAGAACACTGATCACAAACTCTGCAATGATTTAAATACATTGTATATTAATATTACATATTACTAGTCTTACATTCAGACTGTGATTTAAACAAGTTGCAATGGAAGGAATTGCAACTTGGCTAAGTCAAGAGGTATTGGGAACAAAAATCCAATAAGAAAACCTTGAATGTAATCAATGGCTCATTGTAGACCTTTCTTGTTTCTTTTCCTTTGTCCTCTGCCAGGAGTCAATGCGATTTTGGAATACAATAACTGATTTTTAGATAAAAGTAAGATGTTTATTAATCTAATTGATGAATTATCTTTCAGTAATCATCTTAGTGATTGATCTTATCTCACTTGTTATGGATTTAATATTTGTGGGATCAAGAAAAGGATGAGTGCTAAGATTCCCACCACTGCCCAGTTTGGACACTTTGAATCCCCAGTATGGTCCCCACCCCAGCACTGCTGGTCCATACTGGGCAGAAGTCTCATCTCTTGTCAAGAAATAGCCAGAAGTGGGAAAGAAATTCCTTCTCTTTGGCTTTTTAATTACTCACTGTATCTGAGCACTCAAAATGTTCCAAGGATTCTTGGTTAAGTACTGTTTTATTGTCTTGTCTGTTTGCTGGATTAATATACAGAGAGAGATTCAGAGGAGACATAAGAAAGAAATATGAAACTTTATGGACTTTCTACCTTTATCTTTTAAATCTGTTTAACAGATTTTGTTTTAATTTAATTTCATTAATTCCTCTTATTTGATATTAAAAACGAGAATTAAGAGTATAAGCAAAAGAAGAGAAGTTTTTATCAGAAATCTGCAAGGCAAATTTGTACACTGGACTTTTATCCAGCTGGGTCCTCATCTCTTGTGGATGTCTATTCAGTTTTACTAGCGCAGAATTTGAGGGTACCAGTACATGAAGAGGAGAAATGGGGAAGGAGTGCCTTTAGCAGGTTATTATTGCTTAAACTATTATAAAATTTGATAAGTTCATTAAATAAAAGTGGCCATGAAATGTTTATCAAACATTACTTCTTTAAAAAATCAGTGTACACATTCTAAGCACTAACACCTGAACACACACAAAACTCATACTTACAATTTTCAGCATTTCTTAAGACTTCCAGCTTTTCCAAATACTGTTTTAGTAAATCACGGCAATTGATAGAAGCAAACTTTACATGGGAAATAAATTGTTTAATGGAAAGTGTTATAGCAATAGGAAGAATTATATAAAACTAATGAAGTGTAATTAACTTTATTGATTCAGCAAAAATATTTTTTCCTTAGGAATAATGTTCTATTTTTAAAAATCAGATTCTAAATGGTGATAGTGAAGGCAGTTATTTCAGAGTAAGAAATAAATAGGGGACTTTGACACACTTTTGGAAATGAATTCTCAGCATTCCACATAATAATTTTTCTAAGTAGCTTTAATTTAGGATTAGCTTTCTTACAAACATCCCTATCACACATTAGAGTGAATTTTTATGTGTATGTCTAGAAACAATTAGAAATATTTGACCACATGCATTACAATGTCAGTGCCTTTCAAAATATTGGATTATATTCTTCCATTCAAAGAAGAAACTGCACCTGGAGAAGTTATAACATAGTGGTTACTTTCCTTTGAGTTACCTAATGCTTGCATAGTAACCCATTTCCAATTTTTAATAATATTTTATTTTACCTAAATTATTGAGGCTGAAATCCTGCATGATTTTCAATGCTTTAAGACATCTTTCAAAATACTTGGAAAAGATTTCATCCCCTTTCACCCATCAAGGAAATGCTGGTGGTTTCACCAGTGACACCGCTGATGTTTTCAAAATATTTTTAAGGTATTTAATAATTTGCTTTGGAAGAAAAGCTTCATTTTTAGATAAAAATTAATCCTGAGGGAAATTGTTTTGGGGGTTATTCTCTTTAAAATTTATTTGTGTTTAACAAATCTAAGTCGCTGTTTCCACATACAAAATGCAAACTTACACCTAATGATATTAACTGTTCAACCCTTACAGGTGGAATATATATAGTGTGTGTGTGTGTGTGTGTGTGTGTGTATATACATATATATATATATATATATATAGTGTGTTTATATATATGAAGCATCAGAAGCATACATCTCCCACCTCTCTTTCAGAANATATACATATATATATATATATATATATATAGTGTGTTTATATATATGAAGCATCAGAAGCATACATCTCCCACCTCTCTTTCAGAAATGCAGATATTCCCAGTCTCTGCACTGCTGAGCCATATAGGAACATCTATACCATATGAAAAGCTCTTCAGGGCTACATCCGAATAACCCAGTTCTTGGTATTCAAATCCCTAAATGAGAGACATGTTCAACATCTAAATGAGAAGAGAATTGAGTACATGCACAAGATGGTGTATGCAAGTGTTGTCATCACTAGATTTTAATGGAAAGAGTGATAGCTCTCTGGATCATTTAAGAGAGGAAACATTTATAGCTTCATTTTGTGAAGAGACCTTAATCTGTGCGTTAGTCATATGCATGCTTTCTGGATGCAGAGAATTGTTGGAAAACCCACAAGGGAAGAGCAGCACCTTTTATCTTCATCATATCAATGCACTACTCCCCATACAAAGCAGGACATTAAAGCCTAGATCTGCACCCTGCAAGTGTATAACCAGGGCTAAATGTGGCAATCTCCACTACTACTCATGAGATTTCAGGTAGTATCTCTTGACAATGCACCAACACCTTTACCAAAACCTCTTTAGCAGAACTTGGGTTAATGTTTATGGATGTATTTCTGACCAGGCTTTAGTCTTTTGCTCTGTGACTGATTTTTCGTAATGCTTTATTCACTTTGCAGTGGTTACAATGCAGTCTTGCATTGCTGCATGAACAGGCTGAGAAGCATGCTTCCACTTGACCTGCAGCAGCATCATATTGAAAGGCTTTGCAAACATAGAGAGAATTCCTGAGACTAAGTACTCTCTGCTTCTGTCCTTTGCTTGCTGTACCAGCTAACACTACCTACTAAAAGATGTCTCTTCAGTGCTGAAATTGCCAATTCCTACTTCATAAAGTAGCTTTTAACTTAAAAAAGTCCTTCACCTCTCAGGTACTTTTGAATCTTAGATTAGTCTTCTGAGTGTTACAGGACCTTACTCAAGTACTGTTACAGCACAGGAATAGGGTGTTTTTGTATGTCAATCTGTAAATGGAATATAAATTATATTCACAATACTTAAAAAATAAAAACTATGTTTAAAAGGATGGGATTAAAATATAAATCACATCCACATCTGTATTTACATGAACTTAGAGGTGATTGGTGTTTTTCTATTCCATTTAGTTAACATAATTTAAACATTTACACTACTTAATCTTAGGATTCATTTTAAATACAATCCCACCCCAGGTTCCAGTTTCCCCAGCTTGTGGAAATGCACAGGTTTATGCTGTCACTTGGCCTCTGACACTGTATTCGAGGCAGATGAAGGATACCTTCTGATTGCATATAATAAATCAAAAGGCCAGCTGGAACATAAAGACTGAACATCAGGAAAGATATTTTTAAGCTACTTTGTGAAAGAGCTGCTTATTACCAATTATCTTCATACTTAACCGTAAACAGAATTTTAAAGTTACTGGAGTGAAAATGTTCCCTACCACCTGCTGGGGCGGTGGTTCTAACTGCATTTATCTTTGTACCTTTTTTCTATCTAAATATTAATAAGTGCATAAACTGCAGCAGTGTACACTGTTCTTTGCTTGCTCTTAAGAGAGACTAGACAGTGCAAGACATCTTTGGACCATAGAAGAGTCATAGTGAATAATCACTAAAAAAAAATACAGGAAGTATTAATATAGCTTGCAAGTAGACATTTATATGTCTCTAAAAGTGGAGTCACCTAAACACTCCACTTTTCTACCAGACAATATTACGTCTGTGGTATCCAGATTTTTTAATAGTCACATTTCTGAAGAATATGGGCAAGTTTTATCTAAAAGGCCTTTCCAAATCCACCTTCCTCTCATTTCCTTCCTGTGCTTTTCCTATCTATTTTAATTTCCTATCCTATTTTAATTTTTCTTGTCCATTAATGATTTGGGGTTAGTCAAGTAATTGATGAAGATTGATTTTATTAGAATTTTACTGCCCATGATAAATGGCATTTAGGTGAGCAGGGAACACTAGTGAATGAATGCCACAAAACTTCCAGTTTCTTATGTTCAGAAAAATTAGTGGGAAAGGAGAAAAATGGAATGGAGAGAAAAAGAAAAGGTACTTACTATGATTCTTGTTATGGTTGTATTAAGTCATCACAGCAAGTGGAGCAGCTGAAGAGTCACCATATGGATGATGTGACAGTAGAAAACACGAGATTATATCCTTACTTGATTAGTTAAAGTTATACAACTATAGCCCTTGTCCTGAAGATTCACAAGAACAAAACGCTGTCGTCAAAGCACATTTCTATATAAATTTTCTAGTAAGTTATGAAAAACATAACTAAACTTGATTGTCTAAAGTATTTCTTAATCTCTATATTCTATTAATAAGGAATCAGGAAAATAATGAAAACTGAATTCAATTTAAATATAGCAGATATCTGACTAAGCAGGTTGCTTAGAAAATTTTAAATACTTATGCAATAGCAGCAAATAGCTTATTGTACATGAAAACATTAAGAAATACAGGATTCAGTTGACACACATATAGTAAGCAGACCATTAGGAGTTAACAGCTGTAGGCTAGGTCTAATTCAGTATTAGATTCACACATCTTAGCTTTTTCTTTTTCCAGAATCAATATCTGCAAATAATAAATGAGATCCCAAAGGGTTGAGTTAAGCTCCAACTGCCACAGAGTAACTCTGCAATTGGTCATTGACTCAATAATGCAGGTGAGCTTCACACTGTAGAACATCTTTAGCACACTATAATAGAAAATTAATAGCGTTCAAATCAGCAGCAGGGTTACCCTAAGGATTACATAATAGCTTGGGTTAGAACAATCATCTAGCTCCAAGAAGTGTAAAATGTCATAAAACTAGAAAGAGATAGAATAGCTCCTACATTAGGAATAATTTGTGTAGTGTACACTGACTCTTAAAAAACATATTAAACAAAAAAGATCCATGTTATAAAAGTGTAGAGCTGAAAATATTGCCAACAAACCGCATTGCAGTGGTGTCCTTGGGAAATATGAAACTCATATATCATTGTATGGTTAATAACAATATAAGAATACAGAATTCAGTTTACTACTGTATTAGTACAGGATTCATGTTAGCTAATGTAACACTGTAAAAAACCCTGTTAAAATAATATGTCCACAAACGCACAGGCAAGGTACTAATATATAATAATAATGTTAATAACAACAACAGCAAGGCTTTACCAGATTGCAGATAAAATGGCAAGTACTCTTTACAGACTGTATAGATTCTTTTATGTTTTACTACACTACTTTGGAACATGTTATATCAAGGGATTATATGCATTCAGTAACCAACTTAAACGCATGAATACTTATATGAGACTAATTTACAACAGAATAGTATGGTAGCAATCTAACAGCATTAGGGACTAATAAGCACCTGGAGACAAAAACAGCATTCTCACAAACCTAAAGCAACCTTAGAAAACTTCTGCACTCACAGCACAAATACCTATCTCCCTGAAAGAAACAATACACTGCATAACATGTAATATAATATCAATTATTTATTTAACCTTTTTTCAGGGATCTCTTTGCACAGTTAAGGGCCCAGAGACAAAATTGAAATAGATTTGATTTCTTAATCTGTGTAGCACTTGAGGACAGGTAGACACTACAGGCAGTATTCTTAAGCATTAAAAACTAAGGTTCTGCCATTGATATAAAATTTAAAGGGAAAATACTTTCCACAATATTTTGAAAAAAATAAGGATAAACCCCCCAGCCCCTCCAAAGTTACTAGATTAATTCAATTAATTTACTAAATATAATACTGACTTCAGCTTTTCTCAGTCCAATGCTGAACTACAAAATATACTCACTACATGATGTTGACTGTCCCATTTCCAACTAGAAATTGTACATTTCCATTTAATCTCTCAAACTTTCTGCACAGGTCTCTGCTGCTCCAAATTTAAATAGAACTTGACACGCATATCACAGACATTATAAGATCGAGTTCAGACTTACCCATGGGCTGCCACCATCCCATACATCTCCATAGAAAAAAGCAGCTTGTGGCATTCCCCGCAGGCTACTTGTCTTACTTTTCAGAGGAGTAATGTCGTCACCCAGCTTGGCACCAGCTGTAGAAATAAAAGATTGGTGTGGAGAATAAAATCCTCTGCTGCTCCGGTGCCTTCCCTGTAGCTCTTTTTCATAGTGACTTGTGCCATACACAAAATGGCACCTTTCTTTAAATGCGGAGAGGTCCAGGCTTTATATACCAGGCGTGAGAATGTGAGTGTACCACAAAACACTAGTTCCTTATCATGCGCTTGTTAGCTTGTCCAATCTATGGCAATCACTTTGGTCCCAGGGGTTGAAAGACACAAGACGCAGGGAAAAAGGAAAGCAAAAGCTGAAGAAAGATCAATACTGCACTGTGAAACAAGAAATGTAGGCTATTTACTTTTCATTGATCTGATGATGCAGGAGAAACACCTCAGACTGGCATTAAATTGAGGGAATACATCTTCTGTGTTTTTTCACCTCAAGGTCAAGAAAGAGTCAAAAAGAAATTAGAACAAACAGAAACTAATCACAGGAGTAAAATAAAACTATTAAACCACATTACAAATCCACATGGAAACATAACTAAATATAAGGCTGAATAAGGTTCACAATAGAACAAACACTGCCAGCTGTTATCAGTTTCAACTTGTACCTGGACTGAATGCAAGAAAAGTGACTATACAAGGCAGGCTAAAACAAATCAAAGTCTAATGTTAGTGCAGAGGCCTCTTCAAAAAACCAAAAACTTGTGATATGTCTTCCCACATAGAATTGGAAACATCGATATGACTCACATCAAAGACGCATGTGTGTATTCACTCACACTAATTTATTTAAACAAATAAAGTTTTACATTTTCTCATGTTAAAAGGAAAGGAAGGGCATGCTTATGCTACTGGTTTACCTTACCTTAAAAGAGATGTAGAGTACATATGTTTGTACAGAAATGTTAAACACCATGGTATGAATTTGAAGATTTCTAGGTGAAAAAAATTAAGATCACAACTGTATAGTTCAATTCTGCAATCACTAGTATAGTGAGAACAGTACAGATCACCAGTTGTTGCATTGAGAGACCAAATCATAAAGACCAAATGTGTGGAACAGAAACTCCTTAATGATTTGTTAACTATTATTCAAAGTTTATTTAGATGTTTGATTAAAAGTTTCCCCAAATGAAATCCTTATCCGCGCTCCTTACCCTGGCAAAATGGACACCACCTCAAAAAAACGTAAAAGGCACTGCACCTTCATAAACAAATACGAGCACCATATTGATTCATGGAGGTGAGAAATAAATACACTAAAGGGCAACCTTGCTCATAATTAGGGGAAGTGCAGAGGGAGCTCTTGCATGACAGGGCAAAGGGCTCTCCAAAACCAGGAAGAAAAGAATGGTGTGGTCTCACATAAAAATTGCTGGAAAAGTGAAGGAAATATAGGGAAGTCAGAGAAAATCAAGAAATTGTCTTCTGTCTTCATTGCTTATTCATACAGAGGATAGGTGTGGACCTTCTAGACAAGGTAGAAAATAAAGCCTTAAGAAAGAGGTGCAAAGTTTAGACTGTCCATTTGACATTTAGGATTCAGTCTATTGAAAAGAATACTCATTCATTCTCAGCTGTTCATTGGTGTTTTTCCAGTTTAAATACAAAGTCTTCTATTGCTAAAGCACACCACCATACTCCTAGGATGGAAAAAAATAAACGTAATTTGGCTAGGGGTGGCATTCAGAGCTAGAGTCAAATGACAAAGTAGGGAAAACAAGAGCACCAAAGTGTGGTACATATCGCAACTTTTTATTTCTTATTTTCAGTGTTTAAAACATTTGTAATTTTATCAATAGCCATTATTTAAAACATAGTTTTGGTATAGAAAATAAATTTGAAAAAATTGGCCGTGGTTCACACCTTTACATCAGAAGATTGGAGTAGACTGACTGGAAAATACTGAAAATATTTTTCCTTGCTAGTGAAAACTTATGTAGGGGTTTTAAGATCTATTTAATGTTAATAGACATACTTTAAAGTGAAGGTTATCAAAGAAAGTTAGAACCAGAAGAAATGCTCAGTGTGGGACACATGTTTTTTTCTGCTCATTTTCTTTCTGTTTCTTTTATTGTTGGATTCAGTTTTTGGGGTGAATGTCTTCTGTCAACATAGTTTCTTTTTAGTTGGGATTAAATTTTAAGACCTAACACCTTAAAATAACACTCAATACTGTTTCCACGTGCTCAGGGAGTGTTTACCTTGATGGAGATTTGCATTTCGGAGTACCAGCTTTTCTGGGATTAGACACAAATTTTGATGGGGAGATCCCACCCATGTCACTTTTTATGAGACTTTCCAGAGATTTCCTTCAAATTAGAGACACCATAATGGGACTTTGCTGCTCCTATACCAGATTGAAAATAGCTTTCTGTTTATGTCCAACAGTGTCTGTTGGTCTAACAATGCATTCCATCTTTGTAAAACTTTCTTGTGAAGAAAGCTCAGTCCTTAAACTGAGCCTGTTTAGAACTACTTCAAGTTAATTTTCTAGAACTATTTAAATGAACTGTTTTCCTCAAAACTTCTTTTCTTTTTATTTTCCTTCTAGTCTTTCAACAATAAACAAAGCCCCCAAATCCATCAAAGTTTACACAAAACAATATTCTCCATGAGAAATCTTGCCAGAACAACAAACATAGCCTGCCAACACACGACAGCCATTAAAACACACACAGAGGTCCCACGCTGAGACATATGTTAGAAAACGCAAACTATGTCAGTAAAACCATGTGCAAGCACCAGAACTTATTGACACAATTAAAGGGTAGAAACTGGTATTTCCAGATAAGCATTCACCACAAAGCAATCAGTCCCTATCTCCTGTCTGTTAGACAAAACCTTTAATCAAACGTGTGGAATATCTTGAATTAAAAAGATGGGAATTGAAATTAGTAATTCTGATAAACACTGGAAAACAGAAACAGAACCCCAGATTTGAATGGGATTTAAGTCTGTCCATGCCACACCTGCCGTGTGCTAATCTTTATGTCCCTTTCATCTTGTTATTTCTGTTCTTCACGTGTTCATCTCTTTTCACACTTCCCTTTCCTATCACTGTCTTGTACCACAGGTAAAACCGCCTTATTTTTCCAAAGTACTTTGTTAACATAATCAGATTAAACAAAAAAAAATTATTCTGTCCTCCTACTTCACTTGAAGTTTGTTTAGATTTGTACCAACACAATAAATATGTTCAGTACATGCTTTTTTTTTTAATTATTTTTCCCCATTAACAATGGATTCAATTTATATGAAGCAACTATTGTCTTTAGATTACCAAAAGGCTTTGGACTTGTTTCAGTCAGAATGTAAGATTTAACCACGGAAGATTTAACCACACTTACATTCTGACTAAAAAGATTTTTCAGTAAAATGCACTGGCAATGCAATGACAGCAAACATAATATATATTAACCTTTAAAAATAAATGAATGAATATAATGAATTATATATGTATATTCATATATATATATATTTATCACCATATAAATGTTCATTATAGTCGAGAGAGATCTTTGTATCCAAGTTATTTACTCTGAAAAGCTTCTCTTAAGTCGCGTTTGCAGTACTGCTGTAATATTTTAGAAAAAAACAACAGAATGATAATTACTGTATTTGCAGCTGTTGGAACAAATAAACTCTTAGGTTCTCCAAGACAATATCACTATTTTTAGGACTGTAAAATAAAAAACTTCTGTTCAAACAAACCTATATTAATGTGTAAATCTATTAGACTAAAATAAAATTTAATCAGCTGTAAATCAGTTACCTTGAAGATAAAATGTAAATTCAAACAGTTAAAGATCAAACTACTGTTATATTTGAAAAGTTGATTTTTAATTGATTTTGTAATAGCTGTAATTGTTTTGCACTGTTTTTTTCTAATATGTTTTAGGCAAGACAGTAAAATATAATGTGTTTTCACTGAGTAACCTTCCCCTTCCCACCCATGAACATTTGAAGGCTGTAAGATTTCCTAATCAAAGGAAACAGCTGAATTATTACAGCTAAAATCAAGCAATAGATGCCGTTTGTCACAGTTTATAATATGATGGATAATAGGGAAATTATTTTATATATGTAAAAAGAAACAGTATGCATGTGTCAAAACATTTACTCAACTTGTAGGTTAATCATGTACATTATGAAAATCAAGATTTTATAGCAAGCAATACAGTCTAGCATATGAAAACAGAAAGATATATCTTTTCCTTAGCAGATGAGACTAAGTAACATTAGAATTGCTGAAAATTTTCATTGGGCATTTAAAATCTGATCCAGTTGCTACAAAGTCTTGTAAAGACATTTTTTAGTTGCACAGGCCTGTGAAGTCTTGTTTTCACATACCATAATTTTTGTTCCTCAGTTCAAAGTTTATCTCAACGTGAGATTTATGTCTTAAGATACAAGATCCGGTTTGGATTTCGTTTCACTCTTTGTGACTTCTCTCACTGCTTTTTCATTTTTCCCTTTGAAATATCGACAATAACTGAACAAGTTAAAAGACAACACATCAGAACAAAAATATTGTACTGCAAGCATTTTACACCAGTGGTATATGTATTCCTTGAGTAACAATACAGTAATAATAATATAATGCTAGATTTATATGGAATATTCCCAACACAAAACTTTACTTTCTCAAATAATTTTGATGAAGCATTCAAATCCTATAAATTCCAAACCAATAGTTAAATGATTTTTGACAGGAAACTCTGTTTTTGTTTCAAATTTTAACAAACTAGATATTTCTTTAAATAAATACATATATATACATAATGAAAAAATTATAAAATAGTTTTTCAGTTGGAAATTTTTTTTTCATGAGCAGTTATTCAGTCTTATACCTACTCACATGATGTGCACATCCACACAGGGAATTAGTGTCACATATATCTTCTTCCATATAATTTATTCCTGTTTCTTTACTCAGACAAGACATTTCTGTTCACAAGGTGATACCATTTTTCTGCCTCATTCAAGATCTTAGGCAAACTGAGAATCTTTATGGAAGTCAAATACAAATAACAACAGACTACATAGGGATAACATAATTGGAAAACTGAATATAATGAAAATCTGAAAAGCTGCAGATCCTGTATCTCTTCAGATCATATGTATGAATACAGTGTTTGCTTCTAGTACCACCACTGAATGAGGACAAGCACACTGGAAGGACTGAACTCTTTTTCCCTCTCCTGGCCATACAGAAAATGATGGCAGAAAAATACCGCTCTTCCTCGCTGATGTCCAATCACAGCTCATAACTGCGGTGTGAGAAATGGTCACAAAAAGCTACAAAAGGAAAGCTTCAGGATGTGGGTCTAGAGTAGATTGAACACACAGCTCCTGTGATAACAGCACCCCACTGTTTGTCCCAACCACAGTGAAACCCATAAAAAGGGAATCTCTCCCCACTAGGCTGATAGCTGACCTATCTGAAGTGGCAACAGCATGCTGCTAGCAATTCTGAGGTTCATATGAAACTGAGGGCAACTTTTCCGCTTGATTTTCAAGTACATATACTAGTTGTGAAGTAGTCTATAATTATAGTAGTCTATAATTCCTACAATAAGTTTACAAATCACAAAAATGATCTGTTATTTGATAATAAAATCTTCTCACAACTGCAAAGGACACACAGTTTAAGCCATCTTATGAACGCTAAAAGGACCACAGACTCAATTGATTATGTGCAGTATCATTGCATCCTTCTTTACGAGTCTGGCAAATAACACAGGTTACATACTGAACAGTGAAAGATAGAGAAGACAGGGAAAAGATGAAAAGGGAAAAATGAGGAAAAGTGGGGGAAAAAAACCCCTTCCTCCTTGCTTCTTCCTTTGCCAGTATTTAGACCAGTTAATCTCACAAATGGAGAAGTTCCTAACAAGAGGCTTGAAGACCTCACTGGTAAACTGTGAGTTTTCTGATTCTGTCTAACCCTCATCCAAGGAATAAAGACTAATACTGATTTAGGGATGTTTGGGAATGTGTCTTTCTCTCCATCGCACCTGAGAACTAAAGGGCCACACAGCTATTCACTCCTGTGGTTGAAGGAAATGGGAGAGGCATGCAGCATGCTTAGAGTGTCACAGAGCAGGGACATGTCATGGCATTACAGAAATGTTGGTGTTTAATTCTGCTAACAGTTAATGTGTACTCTTCAGACATGTGATGCTGTGATCATGCTGACTACTACCAGGTTTGAGGAAGGTTAAAGCTTGTTGGTGAAATTAACTGAGTTTAAGTGTTTGATATTCACTAGCTTTGTGCATGAAGGGGCGGAGCTTGATCTAAATAAGACATCTCAGTGATGTACTTTCTGGTACTAAAAGATAAGTGTTACAAGGTAAGTACAAAATGTGTTATAGGGATCCTCTGAGATATACATGTCCCTGTAGCTCTTTCAGAAAAGTCACTGATTACTGTTTCTGGGCAGTAATTAAGTCAGAGAAGGTCTTGGTCAAGGCTTTACGATAACAGGAAGCAGGATTTCTGGACTACTAAAAATCAGACACTACTCCAAATAAGACTTTAAATATGTTTCTAGATCAAATTACAATAATTTCATTTCTTCTCTTTTTTCAGTTTAGATAACACTATCCTCTGTAGTGCAGTTACCATTTAGGCAGTAAATATTATACAGGGAAAATGGAGACTAGACTGAACCGCATAAAGCAGAAATGGGGCTTTTTATGCATCCTACATGACTGCAGATCCCACTCCGCTCTTGTTCTTTCAAAGTTCTTGGATTTCCCTTGATAGCACAGATATAGATTTTACGAGTATTATGAACAGAGATAAAGGTATAAAAAACAGAACTATGCAGATAGCCAGCAGAAACAAGTAGGCAGGTTCATACCTAGAATCTGAGAGGTTTTGTGCATATTCAGTGACAAATAAGATGTACTTTATGGTCTTGACTCTTTCAAAAAAATAAAAAATCCAAAATAATTCTTTATATTACGTAGACCTCTCTTATAAGTGGAAGACGGAGGAGAGATTTCTTTCTCACTTGAAAGAGAAGTAGTACTTGTATTTGAAGGCTATGAAGAAGTAATTTTCGCTTTTATGAAAAGACTGAAAAAAGAGATTGTTTTGTCTTCAGATGTGATTAGATATAAAACCAACACTTATTCCGCAGTGATATATAAACAGGAACAAAAAGCTCCCTGAGATTTCAGAAATAATTTCAGAGTATGAGGTTGGACTTGGTTTGTCTGAAATAGGAGAGTTTGAAAATTATAGTGTAGTTAAACACCTATTTTTAGCTTGATAGCACGTTCATGGCTCTTTAAAGGTCTACATTATAGTGTTAAGCTGTATGTCTACAAGGGAAAATAGACTCTGCAGAGTCAGATGCCAAGAGCATCCATTCCTTTTAGAAGCAATGGGCAACATCTCAGTTATGCTGTTTCTCTTTACACCAGTTAAGAGTCATATAAAGGTGATGAAGTAAGCTATATATTTCCTTGTCTTAGCATAAAAGAATGGTTGAAGTCCTCAACAACATCAAATGACTGACACAGGTGGGATGACAATTCAACCTTTGAAGTGGTCAAATGCTGGGAGGAATAGCTAATGAGGAAAAAAAGAGTCAGGAAAGCTGAAGGACGAAGTGCATAGAAGGTTCAATTTTGCATTCAAACTTTGGATTGTTTATCAAAATATAATCTGAGCTTTCTGTCCCCCTGTGATAAATTAATGCATATCAGCTCTTGGAGAGAGCAGTCTATTTCTAATACAATCTTATACTAGTTAATAATGCAGACAGAGGTTACAGTGCAGTAGGCACCTAATTTCCACACTCATCTGAGTTCTGTATGATTTTATCTGTTCTACAAGACTAGCTCACAGTCTTAGCTTTCACAGTCCTATTTTCTGCAAAGTTTCATGATGCCTGAAGTTACCAATATGAATAAAATCATATTTCTACAATTTGTTCCATAGAATTATACAGGAAGTTGCAGTATACTTACGTGTAAAGCTTGTTGTTTAGTATTTTATATAGCAAAATTCTGTTTCTGAGGAAGTAAAATGCTGTTTCTTACCCTAAAAAATATATATGTCCATATCTGAACATTATCTTATAAATCGCTTATGGTGGAAACATCTGGAATTTAAGGAAGACATAGTGATTTGCAGCAGAAAATACAAACCTTTTAAAGTCAATATGGCTTGGGTTTTAAGGTTCTTGCAGTTGCTACACACTATTTCTGTGCACATGAATGGCCAGTGTAGAAAACTTCAGAGGAGTAGCTCACATCAGCTTTGAACAAAGTCATGTCCATACCAGAAATCAAAAGAAAACATTAATGCTATTTCATAACTTACAGTCAGTCAAACTCACTGTTTGTGGGATTCAGAGAAATCTGGTTTTATGTGAATTGTAAAGTCCACCAGACTCACTGAGACTGGAAGAATCTGATATATGCCGTAAATACCCAACTTTTCTGTTGCGTGGTGTACCAAGCAATAAGTATTAGAGTATAATATCTAATATGATGAAGGAAGACTGGCAGAGTACTTTGAGTAACAGTAGTGAAAAGAACAGGTTGCTGTAATGCTGTAATGACAATTACAACTCAGAGCGCACTCTGGGATAAACTCCTATTTTAAGGTTCAGTGATCAGCGGGGAAGACATTTGGAATTGAGAATTTTCATGCTTGTTGAAAACTGAAGATATTTATTCCACATATTTAATTCTTTTCTCTTATAAAGTAGCTCCAGTACATGTGGTGCAAGCACTCCTGCAGTAAAGAGAGTTTTGGAAACAATTAAAGTCATTGGGCTGTTTGAGAAGGACAGAAATATTTGTGACAGTGACAGAAAAATTTTTAGATTTGAAGAGGAAAAATCAAAAGGCTTCTCAGTCTTCATTATGAAAACCAAAACATAAGAAAGTATAAAGCTTTCATCTTTGTATACAAATGAGCTGTGATTCACCTTATTAAGAAGGCTAAGCAAGAAAAAAGGGTCTGGGCTCATCACCCTCCTATGCTGACATCCCATTATCCAGTGCAGCCAAAAAAAAGGCTTATAATCGAACAACTTAAAAATCAACAATGGAAAGGAACTGATAGTGGTTTATTGGAGAAAGCAATTATCCTGGCTTGAGAGAAGCTTCATTGTTAGAACATCAAATCAGGACTCATCAATTTCCATTGTTCACAGAAACAATAATGATACCAACTTAAAGCCCTGAGAGTATTTGAGATTTAAGGCCAAATACATAGAGATTTCTTTATAGGTAAATTAGAGTACAGGAAGAATGAAAGACTTAGGGAGAAGATAAGATTTGCAGGACCTGCACACATTGCACAGATATTGTCTGTTGCATGTATAATGTTTTTCAGTGCAATTAGAAATATCTGAAGAATCATGACTTCAACAGTACATGTTGGAAGAACACTCCAGAGTCTAATTTGAGACAGACATTGATCTTTTTTTTAAAAAATACACAGTCAGCCTTCATATTCCTAGTCTTAATTTCACTTTATTATGCCTGATCACATTATGTGCATATATAATAACATATACTATATGTAGTAGTACATAGTATATATTATAAAACTTCTGTAAAAATTAATTTTCTCACAAAAAGGCAGATTTCAATGCATTATTTTCATTCTTCTGAGCCACCTCTATAGCTGCAGCTGATTTCTAGAAAAATTGCTATGTAAATTAATTTTAATTTATTTTACATATGTGAATATAATGAAAATTATACATATTGTCAAAGAAATGGTAAAAAAGTTTTATACTGTCAGGAAAAAGAATAGTTCCAACATTCTCAATTATTTTTTGATTACTAGTATTTCATTTTCTTTTAAAAACCTCCCCATCATTATGTCATGATTTAAGACTTTTTATGAATTAAATATATATTTCCGGACAATTACTAGGTTCATTGCTAATCTAAGCCCATCAGCCAGCATGTCTTCTATCATATTCATTCAAGGAACCAGATTCAATAATGAAAGGCATTGCATGGTTGGACAGTTAGCAAACAGGGCATATTCTTTTCACACTGAGGGAAAAAGGCTGAAATCGACAGCTCACTAGATTCAAGGGCTATGTTGACCTCCACAATTATTAAATTAGTAAGAATCAGAAAAATCTGGGGAACAGTAATTGTGTTTGAGATGTTTTGCTGATGTTTAAACCTGTACATCTGACTCTGGAAGTATTTTACACATATTTATGAGTTACACAACATTTGGGAGTTTCTCTTCTTTTTGCATTTGCTTTGGTGGCAAAAAAAGTGGAAATAAGCCAAAATACCTCAGTGATAGAAGAGATAAATAGAGAGGAATTAACTTGCTAAAGGTCCTGTAGAGCAGCAATCATCTCAGTAATTTCCTAGACTTTTCTCCAAACCATGTAAAAATCTCTTTCCTGGCAACAAAAAAAATTAATTTTTTGCTGATAATTGGTGGAATAAATGCAAGTTGTACAAGAGGTAACCACTGCTGACTTTAGGAATTACTTATAGATTAATTTTATGTTATGCCTCAGCTCCTCCACAAATTAGAAAATAACCTAGACATTATATTGCAAGGAAAAGAATGTGTTCAAACTAATTAGAAGTCACATTGTAGAAGTTCTCTTATTGAACAAGCTTGTGCAATTCAGACTAGACTTGAAGCCAACAGTTAACCACTACTAGTGTAGGTATAATTTTTGCAACATATTCCTGAATAAAATACACTTAAGTATAGGTCCTTCCCTAAAAGCATTCTCTTCTTCTAATTATTCCTCACTGGTGATACGGCTGAACAAGTCATTATTTAGTGGACATTTTCTTAATTTAAATTATGTAAAATTGGTTTGGGTTTTTTTGTCAATCTTTTCAAGCAAACACACAGAATATAAAAAAATGTATATTTCTTCCTTTTCGTCTCAGGGATCAGAACAGTAATACTTTGTTTAGATAGCTTTTATTATTTTCTCCCTTCAGAAATCAATAATCTGAAATGAAGATTATATTACATAAGACTCTCTTAAATTACCAAATATTTTACTGCAACCTATGTTTTAGTAATTTTATGTACATATTAAGTAGGACAAAAACAAGATTAAAAATTAATATGAAACTTAATCAAGAACTAGATCATAAAACACATAATTTAGATTTTTTTTCTGGATTTTGGGGGCAAAAGTTATGGGCTTAATTTACCTTAAAAGTGCTATCAGTGTCAAGTCAATGGCACACTACAGGCATTATTCAATTATGGGCAAAACAGAAGAGTTCTTTCAGGTCTGAAAGCTTTGTACTATTCATTCAAAAGAAAAGGCCAGTAGCAGTGGGAAGAGAATCAGACAGCACATTCCCCATATGAAGAAATGCATGCAGTCACTCCAGCCACATTCCTGCGGGGTAGATGCAAACCAGGACTTGACTAGGCACCATATAGCATGGCTCCCTCTTAAGCCAATTATCCCTCTCTGAAAAGTGGGGAAACCCAAAGCACAGGCTGCAGTGGAGACGTACTCCAAGCTGAGTAGTCCAGTGTTGTGAGCAAGTGGCAAAGAGAATCAAGGAGAGAGCACCCATCTCCTGAGTCTTGATCCTATGTTCTTCTTAGAAAACTATATTTTACCAATCTTCCCAAATGTCAGTCTTCCTGGATTTAGGAAGGAAAACAAAAAATTTAAATAAAAAATCCAAGAAGGGAGTTACCAGAAAAATTTCTATAAAATAAAGTATTTGCAGCAAAGTTGTAGGACTACAATGTGTCATTAAGAACCATGTTGTTTCCTTTGAACAGATCTCCTGGCTGGCATGTTGCCTGGAAAGAAGTTGCATAAGAAAAGAGGATCCAGTAAAACCACTTTGTCTTATCTGTTCACAGTTCACTCAAAGACAGGTTATTATAAATAACAAAGGGCTGTATACTTAGCTCAAGCTGTGGCTTTCCCATCAAGATAATGATAGATGGCTTTTAAACTTGCCCAGCATTGGACTGAGATGAATGGCCTATTTGGCTTCTTACTCAGCAGTGCTGTGTCTGGGGTTGTTTTGTTGTTTCTTGGGGGTGGGTTGTGTTTTTTCCTCCCCTTGGTATTTCACTACATACTTTTCACATGCATAAGAGAGATTAGTGTTCTTTGGGAAATGGAAATTGTTAATGCACATCCATCAACAGCAGGGTGAACAGAGATAAACATTACACTGAGCACATTTCATTTTTCATCAAATTCATAAAGAAATGTATTCATTTTTCAATAGAGGGCTAAAAATATCTTGCATTTGCAACTATTCCTACTTGTGTAACAACACAATTCATAAGTCTTAATTCATTAGACTAATGTGTTTATAAGGCAGCTGAAATGTCAAAGCACTGCTAGATTTAGTATAAACTTAAATTCCATTACCTGGCAGGCATTAATTGCTTATGGAGCGTGGGGATTCTTCCCAAGGGTCTTATATGTTTCCTTTTGTCATTTTGCTAACTATTCTGTCTAGACGAACTTAAAGCCCTTAATCCACCATAGGGATCAATAAACTGCACAATAATTCAGTCCTAATAATTAGCTTTCACTTAAACACAAATGGTCGTTTCATTGTGAACCGCAGTACAAAATGATAATGCAATAATTAAAAAGACAGATGAAAGAGTGACTTAATAGGAAAGAGGCCTTACTGTTCAATTAGAGGCATTACCATTCAACCTTTTTATTACTGCCACAACCTTTCAATTTAAAAAAAAAATAATACTTCAAGCTATGCTCATTTAACATATGACAGTATCACTATTACATGCATAGTCTTATGATATGAGCCTCTCACTACAAGACTGATGTAAACCAGTTGTCTTTTTGAAACCATTAAAATGATGAGCGTTTGCTGCTAAGGTCTACAAGTTGTATATAAATCACAGCACTACAGTTGCCAAAACAGGGAAGTTTCCTTCTTAAAAAGACTCTTTCGCCCCTGGGGATATGAGGAGTATTGTGCAGTCCTTTGCAACAATATTAATATCTTACTCCTCTAAGAACTGTATTAAGATATATTTGAAAGTAAATTCTATGACTTTCTACTCTTTTACAATACCAGCTTCCTGATAAATCACAGAGTGCTAAATTCCCTATATTTGCTGATACAGCAATCTAGCTATAATAAGTCGAAAAAGGTACAAAACTTCATTAACCTTTTAATACAGCTTCACAGATGTAGGATGATAGATATATTTGAAACCTCATGATCAAAGCAATAGCCTAATAGCAAGATCTTTCACTTTACCTTTGCCTTGTCCTGCTTTCATTTTAATTTCTGCTATATCTTAATACATTGACACAACCTGAATTTTATGCAATCTCACTGGCAGATGAAGAATCCATAAGCAATTTCTGTTAAAGTCAGCTTCTACAAATGCTGGTGTAGTTTTTTCTTTGCTCAGGCATGGCTTTGCTCTTCATTAATGAACATGTTCATATTCTCGTTACTCCTATACTCTTTATATTATAGAAATTCAATGTTTGATGAAGTACAGTGGCAACACAAAAAACATTGAAGGCCAGTAGACTGCTCTTATTGCTTTAAGCACATTCTATTTAACTCTCAATAAAACCACAAAAGTCATGGTTAAATAAGAGAAGGAAAAAATGCAGTTTTATATTGGAGTCTTGGGACTCATCTACACATTATCTGAGCTGCAGAACTTCAGATGTGTAAAATTGGGATTCACAAGACTCTTTGAGGAAGGTGCTTCTCCTTTATTTAATGTGAAGGATGGAGATTAAGAAGTTGAATCGCATAGAGCAATTAGAAGAACTTATGAGAAAAGTCCAAAAGCTAAACTTTAGTCCTAGAACTAGCACACTGATGGCCGATAATAAATGAAACAGATTGCTTCTCTTCTCAATAGCTTGTAGATATTTTACTCCAAATTGCCAGCATGATCTGTACCAAGAAAGAAAATTGCTGAGGTTACTTATTCAGATGCTGCTGACCACAATTCTAAGTTTAAAGGACCCTGAAATAATTAAAATTCGGTGTCTCTGGAGAATAATTGGGAATATATTCAGCACAGATTTTTTCAGATGTCAAACTAATTTTGGAGTGTAGAGTGTGTAAGTTTTAACCAACCTTTCCTTAGGCACAGGATGGAATTTCTGGGTTGAAACATACACTACAAAATGATCAACATAACCATGATTGGTGTGTTTGCTATAACACCCCAAACTCCCTGTACAATAGACACACACTGCACATGGCTGATGTAAAAAATCTACAGTCAAGTAAATTCTGTCACTGCTTGATTTGAAGAAGAGTCCTGAACTTTTATATATAATATATCATCATTAAAATGCTGCATGAGTTTATTTTGTATTAACTGTTTTCCTTTGAAATATTAATCTAGAGTACTCCAAAGGAGTTCAAGGTTGGTGTTTCCTCTTTTGCAAAATGTAAGCTAAATGGAATGAAAAGCATATGATATAAGGAAGACTCTACTTACACAGCAATAAGTAAAAACTAGTTGTGTTGTGTTTTCTGCATTGTTTTTACAGCTTAAATATGGAAGACCATGGAAGCTCATGAGACCATAATCTAAAACAAGTTTCCCCTTAATTTACCTTCCATTCTCTCTGCCTAGACACTCAAAACATCAGCAGAAACAAATCTTGCGCCGCTGCCACTCCCCACCTCCAGTCCCAACTATGCGAGAGGTGCACAAAAAGTGACCAGCACATGCCCTGAGACCCAAATCTGGACATTCCACACCTGGATGAACTGACTTACTATACCCCAGTTAGAGAAATTGAATAGAATTGAATAAACGAAGAATTTGGGCATATCCAGAAATAAAGTTTCTAGAAGCCGCTAACAGCCCATGGCTTCTCCCCCTGCAGCCCCCATATCTCCCTCTTCTGTGGCTATAAAGCAGCCTCCTTCAAAGTGATCTTCTGACTTTAACATATTGCTTGCACACAGAAAAATTATTTCCATCAATAATTCATGGTAGGAACACCAAGATTCCCAAATTAAAAAAAAAAGTCATAAACCCCAGCAAAAACGTGGTATTCATTACCATCTACCAAAATAGAAAGAGATGAAACATTTGATTCAAGATATACCTTGAACTGAATGTGATTACATTTGGTACAATTTGTCCAAAAGGTGATCAGGAGTTTAGCTGTAAACTTTCTTTTGGGAGGGGGGAGAAAGCAGACAAAAGCAGCACTAGCCATCAAGCTTCAATTCAGCAAGGCTTAGGAACGTTTTTAAAATTAGATATGCACTTCTCCTGAAGAATGGGGACTCCAGGGAATATTCATGTCTAAAAATCTCTTAATGTGGAGTGAGAAACAGCAAACCATGAAGCAAACTGAACTTCTTTCTAAATGTAAGCAGTGAAAGAGTCATCAGAAATCAGTCACCTCTTTTCAGATGCTGATCATGAATGAGGAAATAATAATGAATAATGTATTCCCTTATTGTAATAAGAAGTAAAACTTCGTGTTGGGCAGAAAGGTACTGTCAGGCGTGGAGGACTAAGAACTAACATTTCACAGTATTAGTTTCTGCAGCTGTGTCAACTGCCTAAATAAGACAAAGAGTTAAGGATTTTTGTTCTTTCGAAAAAGCTTCCTCCTTTTTCCTCCAGAGATTATCACAGCTACAAAAATGTTGCTATGACTTTTCTTTCAGATAAATCTAACAGTGTTCATTTCATCAAACTCTTCTCATTGACAAATTGCCATGATGCTTTTTTTTAATAGTTCTGTAGCATGCTCAGTTGTGAACAGAAAGAATAAAATACAATCAGGACATATTTTGAATCTCTATTCTATAGCCAGAGAGACAGAATATATAGAGCAGTGTTGGTAACATGCTATTTTCTCAAACCCCTTCATTTCAAATATCTGTACTGTTAAGAGAAGCTATTTGCGTGGGTATTTATATAAAATATCAAACATGAGATATGTACATTAGGAGTAATATTATCCATATAATACTGCTACTACCTTATATGATGTATTATATTATAAGATGCATGCAAATCCCACAAAAATATGATGAACATTCACAAACAGACCACTGAGAGACTTGCACAAACATGAAAAGCTATACATTCGGCAAACTGTGGTCTCAGTTTTGAAATTAAACATGCTGATACGTTCGGTTACTCAATACCTCTCAGCCTGATACCTCTTGAAGCTTCAACAGGCAACATCGAATAAAACAAGGTGCTGTACCTCACTGTCCTTAGATAGTTATCAATAGCTAATAAATGCCAAGGACCTGCTCCTGCTGGTTGATGGAAAAGGCAATCAAGGTTTAATGAGTGCCAAGAATCACACTGTAGACCACTACTTGCTAGATTACTGGAGGTTAAAAACGTAAAATTTAACTCTGCTACTAAAAATGTTAAAGGTACAGTGTATTTCCAAGATCACCATCATTCACAAGACTCTGCTGCTGCTTCCACAGCACAGTGTTATATGTGAAAAGCAACAATCTTGGCACAGGTTCTTCAAAATTGAGATGCTTTATATGGAAATTGAGATATTTATGTAAATCTGGAGTTTTCTGCTCTGTTTCTTAAAAAAATGTGCACCTTGTCAGAACTCCTAACTTGACACCAAGATTACATTCTGACGGCATTTACCTGCCACAGATACACAGCTAAAAAGAAAGTGCTTGTGATAGCAAGCAGTTTAAGGAGGAAGTTATGTCAATGGAATTTTATCTGTTAGGCTTATGTATTAAAATAGACAGTAATTTTTAAAGGTCATTTAGACAGCTCATGGTCGTATAAAACAACATAATCTATCTTAGTGTTTAATAACTCAACAGATTTAAGATAACATAATCAAGACAGAGAACAGAGAATAAAGAATTATTTTAAGTAAAATTTAATTAGATAAAGCAATTCATGTTACCTAAAAGTAGATTTTCAAAGAAAGATTTAAAATATTGTGATACTAATAAGAGAAAACCAGCATACACAGAAATAATGAAAAACAGAGAGTCAACAGTATACAGAATTATTTTTGAGTTCCAGTCCAAAAGTTTAAACATTGCAATGTCTTTCCAGTGGTTCAAAAGCAGGAGCAGATGTTTGTCTCTCCACTGTATCATCTGAAAACTTTAAAATCACAATGTTTTTGGAAACAAATTAGTTTACAAATCATTCCTTAGGACTTCCAGTCATTCAGATGTGCTGTGCACCTTGCTCACAGTGAGCTCCATGGCAAGTTTACCAAAACAGGATGACAACTGCATATTTGAGAGAATTTTAAATAAGAAACCATTTCCTGTAGTACTATAGTAACATAAAAATACTATACTTATCTGCCTCATATCTGTACTGTACACAACAATAGAAGCTTTCCTCTCACACAGAAAATATTTTTGAAGCAATAGTTTGTAACCTCATACAACTATTTTAAAAATGAGGAATTATCTTGTTGTAGTGTACATCTGTCTTGATCAATATAAAGAGCCTGACTTCTAGTGGTGTCAATACTTTAAATGTTTTCCAAAACACATAGGTATTTTCTTTTGCTTCCTGACAAGAACAATAAAATTTGGATTATATATAATGATTCCAGATCAAAGCAACTTCTTCCCTCTTACTATGGAAATACCTATTTCTTCCCAGATATACCCACCCAATGGGAAAAAAAATTAAAAAAAACCACCAAAAAACCCCAATTAAATACAATACATTAAAATAAAATAAAATAAATAAAATAAAATAAAATAAATTATGTAGCTGACAATGTGTGTATGGATTATAATTTTTTTTGGCTTCTGTACAGAGTTTTATTAAATTTTTCACAGCCTGACAACGGAGAGACAAAGTAAAAGGAACTTGATGGAAACATATTCTAGATTTTGTGTTACAGAAGTATACTTACAAATGGATAAGCATTGCCATTGAACTTTTCCATTTTATTCCAAGGACGTTTTGAAGGCATTTTGCATTTTGCTGCCAGATCATGTTTGACTTTATGCCATTTATATATACGAATGTAAAATGTTATCCTAAAGTCATCTAAGAGGTAATGGGTGTTTCCAGCTTTTCAACTAAAGCGAGGAGATGCAAGAGCTCTAACAATCCTAGTCATTGACATTTACAACTGTGGGGTTTGTTTTTAATACAGAGCAGTGAGCAATGTACTTAAGGCATCAGAAGATGGTTTATAGCATACACTAAAGGTGAATCACTTTTTTAGAAGATTTATTAGCTAGAGGACCTACAATCTCAAGAGGAAATTTAGCCAGTTTTAACCCAAGTAGTGCTGCCTCTTATAGTCATTTCCTTTGAAATTCTCAGCAGATCTCAGGCATCTAAAATGTCCTATTCAGGGATGCTGCTTTTTTCCCCAGCTGGTTTCTGCCACCTTGGGTAATGGCAGAGTACTCATTAACAAACTAATTGATTTTTATTAATTATCTGTGGTGTAATCTTTTTGACTGATTTTTCCCCTAGTATCTAAGCTTATTAACTGCAAATACACAGTCAGTATGTAATTAGTCCTAAAGTAAAAGTGGACTCAATGACACTCATTGATTTTAAAATCAACACATTAATATATTAAAAAAATATATAAACCCCTATATTTTAAAATATTATTACTAAAATAAAAAGAAATTACAAAGAATTTAGGAAAAAAGTCAAGACTAAATATATGAAATAACATAATTTAAGAAATCCCTCGCATAAACTAACCTATTTATGCATAATTCCCACTCCCACATTTAATGCACAGATTTAAAATGAAACAATTCTGAATGGTAGAGAACAATAAATGCTACGAATATAATAATTAAATATGGCTATCACTACTATTGTTACTCTTCAGGATTCTCTTCTGTATATATGTAATAGTTAATTTATTACTTAGTTATTAAATGCTTTTAAAATAGAGCACCTGTATATTTACACTGTTTTCCTACAAGTAAATTGTCAGCACCTTCTGCTCAAACCAGGAGAGACATTTTAGATTATCTAGCTGACCTTTATGAAACTAAATTTAGTAAGCACAGCTCAGTTTTATTAATTCTCGTAAAAGCAAAAAGCCACTCATGTAGGCTAGCTTATGTATAATGCCTGATAAAAGACAGTGACAGAGACCAATTAACAATTCCACATTGCAGCTCATTCCTTTTGGCTTCATGGCCACTGGACTATAACTGTTAAATAAAACACCAGAAATGGTAAAACTCTGGTTGATGCAGACTCTGTTCCTTCTTCATCCACAAAAAAGACACACATTAGGAAAAGGATTTTAGTCTTACTGCACATTTCTTCATTGTGAACCAGGCAGGAGTTTAAGAACTTTCAAGGCCCTGTGAAGGACACACTACATACACACTACAACTGAAATAATGCCCTGTAATTATTTCAAGCAAATAATGTTACGTTCACATTCACCCCAATGAGTTCTTTCTGTATTTGAACAATCTATTTGAATAGATCTCTCAAAACAATTACAATCTCTTATTATTAGATAGTTGTAAGTGTTAAGCTCTCATACTTGATTTTCAATAAATACAGTAATTGGTCAGTCATCACATGTTGTTGTTTTGATTAATTGACCCAACAAGAGTGCAAAGCTCTGATAGAACATGGATGGAAATCTGACCTCAGTTTACATGCACGGTCACATACAGGTACCCCAAAAGAAGGTTTGTATAAACATAGGCAACAATAAACACTAATAAATTAGAGCACAAAATAAGAACACAGAGGGAGGGGCATTAAATTGATTAAAATATTTGACTGATTGTTCAAATAAAATTCTCCCAAAGTCCTAATTTCACTTTACATTAATTGTTTCACATTTTTTACCTATTGTTGGATGCAAAATCACTAATGTAACTACGAGAGGAGAAGTAAAAACAAAATCTAAAAATCATGTTGGTGTTCTAAGTTAAAAATAACAATAACATCATTTTACATTATATGTTCACAACGAAGCAAGATTTGTCTATATGGACAGATCACTTGCAACATGATTTATGAAAAATTCTGACCCAGTATCTGATGGCATGTGAGGTTTAGCTGTTTAGCAGTGGCTTGACAGATTTTCAGTATTTAATCCCTAGTTAATTGTTAGCAGTCTTTCTGAAAATCATTGATTTCTCTGGTCTTTTCAATAAACCACCTTTTTTTCCTTGCAAACATATTGTTGCTCTGGACAGAAGCAGTTAATATTCCCAGTAAAATAAAAATTAAAGACTTCATCATAAACTGCACAAGAAGTACTTGAAGCAGCAAATGTTGGGGTACAATTAGGTCAGTCAAAACGAGGAGAAGACTCAGTTTAAGAAGAATATTCTAATAGCACAGCAGCTCCTGTCCATAAAGGTAACAGATACACAGAATGCAAGCGTTAGGAATAAAAGAGTACAGTTTTGTCCAATCTATACAGTTTTAAGCAACAATACTTAAAGTGACATCTAAGTTTATAATGCCTAGAAGGAATTACCAGAAAGGTCAGGTTTCCTAGACTAGACTAATTATAATCTCAAAGTCACATTATTTGTCTCATTTACTCCCATTTTTTGTGTGCCTGGTAGGTCAATAATGTTGCTTTTCTGCACCTCCACAAAACAGTTCAAAATCAGCTAATCATGCAACACAGATGTATGAAAAGAAATAGTATTTTATTTTATTCTATTCTTTTAGTCTTCTTATTTATGTAATCAAACTCCAGGTAACATATCAAACAGCACCATAACCACTATCATAATTTCTAGGGAATATTCCAACATATCAATTTTTTAAATTTGAGATGAATTTTCACCTAAACTTGATACTGTATCATTTGAGTATGATCCAAATTCATGAAATTACTGGGATTTCTGAAAATGAGTTGTGCTAAAGTTATTATGACAGGACTACCTCTGGAAAATTAAATATTCAATATATGAATAGAAACTTGTAAATGTCAGTTCTCCCCTCCCCATGTTAAAGTCTGTTCAAATATGCTTATTAAAACATAACTAAACTAAAATAGTCATTAAAACCAAAGAAGAGCCCTCTTTGAATTAGCCTTGATCTAAAGTGATTGCAACTGTTCTAAATACCCATTTTTGCCATTCTCACATTGTTTTAATTCCTTAACCCACAACTCATGCTGGATCCACTACATCAACTTTTAAGTAAAACTGAAAATATCACCCACAAAAATCTGTAACACATTAGGCCAAAGTCTTTGTCTACTATTAGACAGATAGATGAATAGGCACATGACGAGAAATACATGCAAATATCCACACTAAAAACCAGATGCATTTCGAGATAAGGTATACACATTTTATAGCACAGGCTTTTCTGGCAGTTTTATGCAGCTGCTTTTTACTGTCAGAATCAAATTCTCCGTAACCTGAATATTCAGCAGAAACTTCCCTTTAGAGTCGAAACGGGAAAAAGGACCTTACTCATACAGAGGTCTTGGTTATATAAAAATTTTTACGCCTACATGCTTCTATATAAAGGGTTCCATACATTCTTTGTTCTCCTCTGAGAAAGAAAGGTGAAATCTTTATTTCAGGCACACTGACTACACCAAGGGATACAACAGGACTCAGTGTGATGTGACGCAAAAGCATGAACTCAGCACTTAAAAAACAGCAAGTTGAAGAGACTCACCATCTTCAATATTGTTAGAGAAACACCTTCCAGTGACTCTCCAGGTTCATATACATGTTGGGTATTGAAATCAATCTCACAATCATCTCTAATTTGACCTTATGGTATCTAAGCAAACTGAGGTCTAAGATACATATATGGAAAATTGGGAATCATGCTAAAAACTGAAAGAGAAGATGTCAAAGGAGGAAGCCTAGTCAAAGAGATAATACCTATATCTTCTTCAATAGCATGAACATGAGCGCGAGTTTTATAATGAGATGACCCTGACCTGCCACTTTCTTTTGCAAATTACTACTGCCTTAATTATTTGCATCCGTGAACTCAAATGAAAATACTTAAGGATATATCAATATGCTCATAAATCATCTGCAGGCAATAAGTAATCCAACATAGATAATTAGAGAATTTACGGAAGGCTTACTCCTTCTGTTTATCTGCTTATGACATTTGCGGTACAGCCCTAACAGCAGGATAATTACTAGATTTATTCATCAAACAAAATCACGCCTTCTGGGAATGCACAGTGACTCTGGTTTTAGGACTAATAAAGACATTTTTCACCAAAACTCAAGTACTAATTTGCTCAATAACTAGCTGCAATAAGCTTTTATGGAAGCACTCAAAGAAAAGGCTTGGCACCAGAGGGCAGATAATTAAAGGTGCAGTATCCCATACAAAAGTCTCTGAACAATTCCCTGACCATATTAAAATTTAATTGTTGAATGTTAATTGAAAAAAAAATGAATCATTACTGTTCTCTCTGTTTCAGTAATTATTCTTCTCATATAAAAATATATACCTATATGTATATAACAAAAGAAAACATTTAAGATTTTTAAAAATTGTATTTTCATTAATTTCTAGTAACACTAGGAAAATACAAAGAAATAGAGAAATCTATCATCTTTTCAACTTATTTTTCTGTAAAATTGGTAAAAGTCTTTTAAATATTTGCTGAAGTATATAAGATGAAGACAACTGCATTATAACTAAATAAATAACTACTTCTTTTACTACACTACAGGCAAAAAAATTCCAAAGAAATGTAGAGAAAGGGAAGCACAAATCTCACAATATTTGATCAAGGCAACAAAGATGGTATAATTCTTACTGCTGCAAAAATTTAAGGAAATTTTGCAATTTTACCCAACCTTTCACTTAATATTTTTCTAATAATTTCTTGATCTTAACACCTTTTCTAAATTGCTAGTCTCCAAACCAGAAATCCAGAAGCTGTTGAAGCACGGGACTTAACAATAACTCTTTCTCATCTCCTCAAAAATTAGAAGACAACTTCTACAGTACTGACCAGGCAATGGACATGCACATTCTCCATCCATACTAGTCTCAAAATTTTGCTATTTGGGACAGGATGGGTGTTTCCTGAGACACTAAGACTTTACTGTACCAGAATGCAGCAGAGCTCTAGGCCAACTGTCTGCTGCAGAGAAATGATGAACTACACAAAATGCAGACTTTTAAACTAGTATTTAATTGTTTAATGTCATGGCTCTTGGTAGAGCATTGTTGCTTGAAAAATAAATTGGGTAATTCAATTAAATGGCTACAGAAGATACATCATATCAGCTGTAGAAAGGCACTAACCCCAGCTTGAACTTGACGTCCCACATTGCTTCACTTATTTGACAAATGGATTCTTGAAAATAATTGAAACACATGGCTGCCAGCGTAGGTCAATAATACTTTTTTGCCATTCAGCCTCTTAACAGCTTCCATTTTTTCTTGCACTGTGCCATTCAGGGCAAAGATTGCATTTTCCTGGTAAATCATGCAAACATTATTACTAAAATGGGACTAAATGCAATGAAAATGGACTACATAAAAGTAATGGCACTTAAGTAAAAGAAAGACTATCTACTAGGGCAAACACTTAATGTCAGATTTAAATACTATATGATATTGCTTCCATTATAAACTTGTGTTATAGATATAAGAAAGCAAATTCACTAACTATACACATGCTACCATTTGTTTAACTAAGCTAAGCAGTGTTAACAACAGACACCAGTGAAAGAAAGCTCTCACATTAACCAGTTTGTAATGTTCACATATTTTATTTGGTTTGCATTAAACAGCAAGCACACAGAATTATAATATGTCATAAATGCAGAAGATATGCTATTTTTAATTTCTTTAAGAATCAATTTGTAACATCTTGTAGTGGTGAACACCAAACCTTTCTGGAGGGAGATGTTTCATCACTGTTTGGGAATATCTTTAGAATTACAGATGTAAGAAGTATTAATCAAAAATCTAAATCCTGCAGCAAAAAAATCACATTAATTTGGGCTGATGGACTTACAACTACTGGGCAGAGAGACCTGCACTCAAATGAGTCAGAGAGGAAACACACCAAACCCATATTTTAGAGAACTGTAGAATAAAGACAGATGGCATTTCACCTTAGTATTTCATCTCATCCAATCTCTCAGCTGCACACAAGTCTGGCTCAGACTTGGTAAATCACTCCAGCAAAAAACACAGATGTTTTTGGAGTAGTGGCTAGAGGTTTGCATAATGGCAATTACAAATAAATTAAAAAATCCAAACCAATTAAACAGCAAAATCAAGCAAGCAAACAAATAAACAAAAAGTAACTGAGAAACATCCTCTATGTACCAACCTTCATCCTTCATTCTCATATTTTGAACAAATATTTCATTTCCCCACAGGTATAAGCTAATGGTTCTTTCCTTCAAATCCCACTTAGGAGAAATTAAGTTTTAGCAGCCTTTTAACACTAAGCCTTTCACTCAGACTTTGGACTTAATACCAAGATTCAATATAGTAATTCAATTATGTAGTGTTATGGGTAATATTCTTAACTTAGATCTCACAGAAAAAAAATTTAAAACATCTTTCTCATCTGCATTTCTTCCATCGTAACAGCAGATATTTATGATTCTCGCCTACTTTATCATCATTTGTCTGCATAGAAGTAAAGTCACATTTCTACATCTAAAAATATTCCAGCTGCTGCAGAAATTTCAGTGCAGTTTCAAAATACACTTAAAAATTACGATACTGTAGCTAATACAGTGCCTTAATACTTTAGCTTTATGTTTTGTGTAGTGCTTAGGACAACAGCTTTATCATTTTACATAACATTTACTGCAGTACACTAAATAATAATCTTCTGGGGAGTGGTTCCAAAAGCAACCTTGAATCCTCCAAAATTGAGCTTTGCCAGCAGCTTTCCCAGCTTGGAGCTCACTGTTCAAATGTCTACTTTGACAATGTTTTAGCATTCACTGCTTAGTATGTATTTGCCCAGCTGAGGTTCAGAAGATAAACAATATTTCTTTCCTTTCTCATAACAAATTGAATTATCTGTGCCTTGAAGAAAGCAGTTTTTAATAAACATATATCTTCCCAAGATCCTCTTCCACTTATTCAACATATGCTATCACTGTTCTGAGCTTAATCTAAATCAACAAAAATGCAAAATAGTACAAAACCAGTGTAAACAGTGTCATGCTCTGCCTGTGTGTCATTCAACCAGATTCCAGTTTTTGTCTTTTAAATTATTATTAAGTCCATAGCTACTAAGAAAGCTGCCATGAAAACTAGTGGCAGGATGAGTAGAAAGACCTTGCAAAAAGTTGGAAAAGACAGAAATGTAGAAGAGCAATAAGGTGTATGGAAATAAGATTCTTGTAACGTAACATTATTATGACTTAAAGCCACCCATACGACCCTCCAGTAATGTGCAGAATTCAGAAAGGCAGCTGAAATGGATGAAGAGTAAAATGATGAATTACTGGTCATAACCCTACTCCCACTGTGTAATCTGACAAACCACAAGTGCCTTTGTATATTAATCAATTCCCACCAGACAGTTAAGGAAACAATAATACAAACCATTATTTGAGAGGAAAGAGCAAACTGATATTATTCTTCAGAAATATTATAAATAATAAAGGATTTATTGTTACATTTTCTAAAATAAAATTAACCCAGAGTTTTAGATTTTTACTATATGAAACTAAAAGTATAAATGTGCTGTAGCTGCATATTTTCTAGACTTTTGGCCAAATATTGGGAGGGGGTGGGGCACAGAGGGGTTATGTATTTTTGTTTGTGGGTTTACACAGGGAGTTTTGATGGTTAGTGTTGCCAACCCTTGAGCTCAATTTCAGCATGGTATTTCAAAACTCTCTAGGCTTACTTTTCCCAATTAAGGATTATGGAAACAGGCCTGGTGAGCCTAGAGGGTTTTGAATTGTGCTTGTCAAATATTAAGCAAACATGGGTATCTCCAGGCTCACAAAGCTCTGATGAAACTGTGTCTATGCAATTAGATAAATCAACAGGAAACGTTATGTGCTGTATGTCAGAGGTAATTTAATAACAAACAGCATATAAGAAAACATCAACTACAACCTGATTCTTTAATTGACTCAGCTACCAATAATGTTAAAAAAATATATCCTTGTAGGGCAAAATGTAGTCCACATCACAATATTATATTTTCACATAGCCTTCTGCCAAATAATACCCATGAACTCTCTCATCTGAAAATCAAATATCCCCAGCATGCCACCAGTCAATTATGTGTGTATTTACCCTTAAGTTTTTAATTTATGTCACTTGGGATACAAGACAGTTTTCTTAATTCGAACATATCCATCAAGATTAGAAAGTAGGCTTGGGCAAATTTATAACAAGATAGTTTTCAAAAAAATTTTGCATAAAGTGCATTGTAAGCTAATACAATATTTAGGTTTAGGTTGACTCTTCAAGGGTCATAACTCAAAGACTTTCACATTAGTGGGTCCCTTCTAGACATCCAAAACGAGATCCTTAGCATGAGCCTGGGTCTCATTACTGACTGTAGTTCATTGCTTCAAAGAATGAATTTCATAAAATAACAATTTCAAGATTATTAAGAGTATGGACAGTTAAGAAGGTGTTAGAATGAACTACTGAGTTTTGTGCTATTGACAATCACAGGCATGTTAATATGTGCATATAGAAACAGAAGTATGTTGTAAACTATTTTTTTAGGAAAATATTGAAAGTAATGTTGTAGGAATGAAGGATGAAGGGGTTTTTAGACCAGTATTTCAAGTTCAGTCTGTATCAATGAATAAATAATACAGGAGGCTGTTCAGGAGGCTATTCACAAAGTCTGAGTTAGACTGATATTTTGAAATTCACCTTAAGGGCCACTATCTCCATTAACACTTGGAGATCAGTCAGCCAATTTAGCTAACTAAAGTACATACTAAAGTAAAATATTAATAACCCCCAAGGAATGTATATAATCTTATCTGAAAAGCAACTTCATAGACTTGGTTAGAGTCAAAGCTACACTGCCAAAAGGTGGATAGTTAAAAAAAATCTAAATCAGCTGCTGAAATCAACTCCAGAAACCGAGAGAAAGAACATGCACTACACTCAGGTGGGCTGCATACTTCAAGTGCGGGTAAAAGAATCCTCCTCCATTAACCTTCTTCAGGGATGTCTTTTATTTAGAAAGTTATTAGGTCAAGGAGCAGATGAAGAGGTGTAATGGTAGATTTTCTCCTTTCTCCCCTCCTTTCCCCCTCCAATAAAGGACCAAGCTCACCACTGGACTCATTCTTGAAGAAACTCGGACAGCATCATTTCTTGAACGGACCAAAAGAGAAACCTTGCCATTTATATCATATGAGGAGTCACCCCCTAATTTAGATGGCTCTCTTTCTTGTTTTGACTGTAATAATCTTTTCCTCCTTTTTCTACAATGTCTTTGGTATCTGTCTGCATCTCATAACTCAAAAGAGCCCAATTTCAGTCTGGGTTGCAGAACTCAGCACCTAACAATTTCACCTTCCTGCTCCACTGCTACTTTTGAACTACACCATTGAGCATGTTCAGAAATATCTTCCCCTGTGACATGTATGTCTCTTGGAGTGCTTTTGTCCTTTTTTAGGATGTGTTGTTTTCAAAAAAGATTCCATAAAATGTTTTTAATCTCCAAGACTGCTGACACAACCTGTCTGTTATTACAGGCAAAAAAGAAAACTCACTGCTAGACTAGAAATTAACCTGTAAAGCTAAAACCACAGGTTGAAGAAAGAGCAGCTGAGCCAGAGTAATGAAGTAAGGTGTCATTTTCAGAAAAAAACCCCTCAAATTATTTTTTAACTGTAGGGAAGCAGGCAGAATAAAAATAGTGGAGTTGTTGGTATGAAGTGAACTACTCAAAATTAAAACCTTTTGTTGTAGAAAGTGCTGTTATGAACTTACCTAGAGATGGTTTACTACAGTAGAAACACTTTAGCATATGGGTCACAAGTTTTAAATTACGTATGTTTAATATCTGTTTTGACATTTGCAATAGAATCACATTTGCAATAGAATCACAAATTATCATCGAAAATGACAAAAGCCCTCACAGCCATTTTCTATGTGTTACTCTTACTTTTTTTTGAGATGGAGAAAGGATAACTCCAAACTAGGATAAGAGGTGAGTTTACAGGATAGTTAGAAGTGTTGTGTATCACACTTATAGAGATCTCTCTGGATGGGATTTGTAGAAGAGCAATTGCAGTTCTCAACGAGTCCTTGAATACTTTTCTTTTAGAGACATGTATGAGAACAACTTCTTCACATTCACTTCAACTAGGCAGATATAGCTATGATTTCTTCATGTAAATCTGATTTTCCTCCTTTGTGTATATATATCTATATATGTATATATATATATATGTATATGTAATATACATATACATATATATTTACACCCCCCCCCCCCAGTATCTGAGATTACCAGGTCACAGAATACAAATTAAGCTTGTATTTCTGATACTTCAGCATCTTAAATTGTATTCTGGTTGCTATCACTACTTGTTTGAAAGTGGGTGTTAACACACTTAGGTGAAAGAGGCAATCCCTGATGACTTACATGTTTTATGAAAGACTTATAGGTGTTTGAACTGAGAAACTCCATCTCATTCCCATAATTTATAGTGTTGCTTACAGTATTAAAGTACTACTACTGTATTAAAGCACTACTATTAAAAAACTGTTTTCATCATTTTTGTCAGAGGATGGGAGCATTCCAATGTTAATTATTTCTTGTTGGCTAGTTTGACTGGAGGCATTTTAATATTGTTTCAGTTGTAACAGAAGTCTTGTAAATAGGACACTCGCAATTTTCATTACAAGGGCACGAAGTTTCACCTGGTTGTGCGTGTTGTCAGCTGACACTTATTTGAACCTTATCTTTTGACTTCTGCCACAACCAGATCTCAAACAGAGATGGCTACTTCTTCAGCATTTCTTAAAGCTTTAAGTGTCAAGGGACAATCATAAATGTTTTTACTAATTTTCCCCAAAGCCACACTTACTGCATCCCTCTGCTGAACTTGTCTGCAGCTCTGGTCAGCAAAACCATCACACATAAGGCACTCGGGGACTTCCCAAATGCTCATTTTGAAGCCACTGCCGTGCCATTGACAAATGCAAGTCTTGCATAGACAATGGAATGCCTGTTATGGTGTGATCCTCACGAGCAATATGTCTCCTAGCTTGGAAAAAGCAGGACGTAATCCTAACAACATAACAGTAGGGATGGGTATCTTTCATTCAATACTTTGAAGAAATTTAATTTAAATGCTTGAGTAGGACATTAAACAGGACATGTAGAGATGTGGGTCCAATCCCTGTCAGAAGTCTCTATACAAACAAAATCAATGAGACAGATTAGCACTCAGTTATATTTTAGGAACTAGAATTTACTGTATGACACTGAAGATCTCCTAATTTATGTAATGGTTATGAAAACTTTAGTTTAGGTTCATAAAGAGCCTAAAACTTTTCATAGTCTATTCCCTAGCCTGAAAAAAAATATTGTTAATGTTTCCTTTTCCTAGTCTGCTTGCAGAAAATATTTGCTCTCAATCACAGCATGACAAGAGAATCAGGCACATCCCTTCAAAAATGGTATATGACTGGTAGAAGTGGAACTCTGGAAACATAAGAAGCAAAAAATAGATTTAAACTATCATTTATGACTGTCTTTTATTGAAGATTTTTTGCTGAGTCCTGAAAACAATACCTTTTGACACCTATTTTCAAGGAAGCTGTTGATCCTAAGCTGATAGGGATGTCAAGAAAGACAACTGGATTTGAAACATAACCCGACATTCATTGTTTCCTATCTGGTACCTAAAGACTCATTTGCTGAAGTCTGTGTCAGTAAGCATCTTCATACTGGCCTCAAATTTAGCTTTCTCCCTGAAAACCTTGTAGGGCTGGGGATGGTGGAGGGAATGCATGATTTCAGGACAGAAGCTAAATAAGCTGTGCTCACTACAACCGCACAGTTCGTTTTGGTAATTTATTTATGCAGTCCTTCTGATTACAAAGCCTACATTTATATGAAGAAGGGGAAAGGGAGAACAGGTTGTGCTCAAGCAGAAATTTATGATTAGTCTACATATTTTGTTCTTATTTTGGGAGTAACTCTTTGAGGATGAACAACACCATTCCCAGCATGTTCAGGATCAGGGTTTGACTGTCGAAACACAATCTGACTTCCAAGCTCTGCTTTTTGCTTCAGATATCATCAGACAGTTAACCAGTGCATTTTGATTAAGTACCAGAAAAGAGACATAAATGCACTAACCTTGGAGTTCATCAAAACCTGTAGAACCTGCAAAATCTTCAGCTTCTGCACACCCGTAGAAGACTTCCTTTTCCATGGGAAACTCAGAAAAAACACAGTAAATTAAGTCAACTGAGGCCAAATACAGTAATCAGCAGGCAGTTACTTTGACTATTCCCTGCTTCCAGGTGTGCACCACCAGTAAGCCCACCCTGACAATTTTTTTGCTGGTAGCAAATGCAGGAATTATCATTCTAAAATATTAACAACATCTAATAAATCCTGTTCATTCTGTCAAATTTGTATAAGTTTTAAAGTGCCAAGCCCCTCTAATCAAAGCCTAGTTAAACATCGTTATCAACTGCGGCTGATGGAACCGTGTGTGATAAGAATGCTGAGATTAACAGGAAACTCAAGCTCAGACTTAAATTTCAAGCCAATGAGTATAAGGATATTAGTGCTGAAGATGAGAAAACTAACAAACTTTGTTTGACTCTCCAGTAATGCAAAGAATATATCTTCAAATATAAATTACATTGTGATAAATGGTACATTGTGTTACTGTGTTTTGTTCTTGAAAGCTTCACTACAGGTTGCTAAAGCAACTGCTGGTATATGGTGAAAATTGCAACAGGAATTTTTAGGGGCCCAAAGGAGCCCGTAATCATCAATTGTCACTGTGAAAACTTTGTTTATAAGCAAATCATGCATACAAAGCACAAGAAAAATCGCATCAGTCAGGCAATCAAAAATTTTTCAGCAGTACAATGGGAAAAATAGCTGATAAATTTCAAAACCTTTTATTGATTACAAGAATGTGGACATGACCTGTAAAAATTCTACTGTTATCTAAACAAAGGTGAGTGAATTTAAGTGCTGTGTAACGAAAGAGACAGAAGCCTCTCTTGCTGTGAAGTACCGTTACCCCATGTTATGTCTTTCACTTCAAATACTGGTCATTCCCAATATTTCCTGCATGTATAGGGCACTAATTTCCTCAAAGATAAAAATATAATAAATTTACAGGACACAGACAGTATTGATCAGAAAATTATAAAAACTTAGGAGAGGAAAGTGCATGAACAATGTTGCTGGATGAAGGTAAATGATGGTAATCTTTGAGAAACAGCACTATTCTGTTGTAAATATTTAACAAATTTTTCACTGTCCTATTGAAAGCTTAATAGCAACATTCACCTCCTGTCTTACACAATTGGCTCAGGAAATCCTTAAAGCCTGTAGAAGTCCAAGTGTCTTCCAACTAAGCCATGTTGCTTTTTTGAACACTATGAAATATGCAATTTGATCTAAGACTATGCAGATGTATTTCATTTTAAATATATGATGGCAAGCAATACAGCATCTGGAATCTATAACTCTCAGTACATGTAACTCATCTTCATTCACGGTGTCTCAAGTCCCACTTAGCCAAGGACTTAGTGAACTGAAACAATCAGATTAAGGTAAATCTGTTCTTAACTAAGACTTTGAAATCTGGACTTATTCTGGTAATTCATGAGGTGGCAGGCTTTCCTCTGCATTGCTGCATGAACAGATGCTTTGCAATTCTGCTTAATCACCTACTCAAAGGCTGTATTTGAGGGAAGATATAAAGTTGACATGTTGAGTTCTTTAGCATTAACCCTAATGCTTAGGGTAAATCTCCAAATTAGGTTGTGACTGTATTTACATTCCTCCTGAAATTTACAGGAAAATCTTTATGTCATCCAAATTAATTTTTTAAATAAGAAATATCCCTTTGCTTCAGATAATATAGTCTTGTCTCAGCTACTTTATCCTTGCACTTGAAACAGAAGAGGAATAAGAAGTCCAGAAACAGACCTTTATATAAAGACCAGATGGACCTTGAAAAAAGGAGAATTTTTGAGCAATATTATGAACCTTTCCTCTGGAAATCTTGTTTTCTGAGGCCATTAGTAACTGACACAGTACTTTGTGGTGCAGGAAGTTTCCTAAGCAGATGTTACCTTCTGAGCATTTTTTTCTACTTTCTTCACATCTTTGTATATCTGCAGAGTGACATAAGCAGCTTTTTTAAATAAAAAAGCTAAATTTAACATTTCCTCCACATGGGCAACACTGCCACATTGGAGTGCTTCTGTAGCACATATTCTGCCAGACTACTGTGTGAGGTAGTGTGATGAGCAGCAACTGAACATCAAATATGTTACATCTATCATTTGCCTTGTCTACCCGTGAGCAAGTCATGAGCATGACCCATCTGCATAAGAAGGTGAAAACAGTACTCTTTGTTTTCCCTACTGATAATTCATAATAGGCAGTCTTACTAAGATTTCTGTAAAATTAGTTTTTTAAGTGAAAAAAAGTACTTGTTTTAATAGAGTCTAATATTGGAAAGAGAAAAGAATTTAGCTTGGTAGGAAACCTTGATTTTTCTCAAAACCAGAAGTTTGTGAGAACAAAAATAAGTAATTGCATAGTATGCATGAAGTTAGTCACACTCTTCACAGAAAGAAATGTGATGCTTCTTTCTTTATTTTGAAAATAGAAAGCATCCTGTGCCTCCTAGAAAGTAGCTGGAAAGTGTTGGGAGTAACAATTTTTTCCCATTCCTCTGCTGCCAAGGGAAGTGTTCCAGGTAAGGTATTTGTGGTTCTTATCAGAGATCAAAATAATTTCATTCTTTTATTAAGAAAAAAGCCAGCTGATATGTACATGCAGTCAAGAGTTCTTTAAAAAAGTAAAGTAAATGTACTAATATCAGTAAATGACCTGACTGAACTTCAAGTGTCTAGCAGTTAGAGGGTTTAAATATGCCAATATATAGATTTTTAAAAGTCCTTTAAGTGTTGAATTAATTTTCTTATTCTGAAACAAACTGAGTTTAGTACATAATTTTTGGATTATGGTCATGAATATCAATTTGGCAAATAGAATTTTGGCTGTATTAGATACTTCATCACCTGCTTAAAGAGAGTAAAATTACAAATATTAACAATATTAAAAAGAAAATATTTGAATGAATTACTCTGTAGGTTTGCAACTGAATATATGCAGTTCAAAGATTCAAGATCAGATATATACATATATATATATATACTGAATAGGGTACTACACAACTACCGTGAAGAATTATGATTTTTATACATTAAGAGGAAAATATTGTGGTTTCTTTCAAATCTGCTTCTAACTAGAAGGTTATCAGTGTTAACTTAATTCAGAGGTGCTATGAATACTGCCATAGTTTTCATACTCCACCAAAAAAAATTGGGTTTTTTGCTGCATCAAAAAGTGAAAATAAAGTAAAATAGGTCAACTGATTGTACTGTTCTGGGTACCTAAAATGATTTAAGAAATTTTATAAATACAACTTCACAAGTATTCCTTTTTGTCTTAATAGAGAAAGGAAACTAAATTTTATGGCTCCAATGACTAGTAAGAATGTACAGACTAAAATTACCTGTCTTAAATAAATAACCTTACCAGTGTGGACCATTAAATGGCACTTCATAATCAGCATGGGACATTTATTACTATTAATTAACTGCAGCTAACACCCAGTTAAGACGTCAGTTGCAATAGAAAAGACTGAAAGCATTTTCTCCTTCATCCTGTGGATTTGCTTCCCAGATATGAAAAATTTAAACCAGGAATCTTTACTGTTTTCAATTCTCACAAATATTTCTTGACCAAAGAGTCAAGAATGAGGATGGAAGAAACCCTTTTTTTTTTTTCTTTTTCCCCGCTAACCAATGCACTTCAGATGTAGTTCTTGCATGTTTGAACTTTGTCTTTGACACAAAGAAGATAATGTACTCTACATGAATCAATCAATTCTCAGGACTGATAGAAACTAGAAAGCTAATTAAATCTGCAGGCTGTTTTCTAGACTTGGGTCCTAATTCTCAAGTGCATGTCATGACTTGAATCCCTGCTATCTGTGATTTATCTGCATGGTATGATCCTAAATAGCAGATACTAGTATGAAACTAAGCAGTCAGAAGAACTGCTCTTCAGGTAGCAGCTTCACAAGTAAGCTAAAAGACAGCTGGTAGCACGTTTTTCAATATAATACCTCTACATTTCAATTGCCTTTTAATTTGGGACACCTCCAGCTTACAAATTCTCTCTCCAAGACTGTGAGAAGGAACAAATTGGTAGGTAACAGATTTATGTAGGGTTCATTTTAACACTGATACATCTCTCAAGGAGGAGCTGAGCCCATTTACAAAATAAAAACAATTTAGAAAAATAGATATTTATCTTCCTTTAATATATAACTTCATTTTGATAAACAGAAATTGCCTTTTCTTTTCCAATGCAAAGTAAAAAAACTGAAAATAGTTGAAACTCTCCTCACAGGTGACAATAAATCTGGAAAACTTGACATTAACAGGCCTGCACTAATGCTAAACCAAGAATGGAACAGCTTTGCCTGTTTTTCACTTGCTGTGAAAAACATGAAACTACACTACAAACAGCTTTGGTCAAACAATCCAGAGTTCACTCATTTATTCTCAGAGTTCTTCAAGTATAATTATGCCAATGAAAATACCATAGAAGCTACATATGCTTTTTCTTTGCGGTTTATGGAATAGTTATTGAACATCTTGGAAATCACTGCTGTAAAAAGATTGTATATTTAGTTTGATATTGCCTAAACCTAGTTAATTTACTAACATGACTTTGTAGACAGCAGCTGAAGAAAGAAAAAGGGAATACTTTTTTAATAGAACTACATTTGCCAGAATTCAAAACCACTTTCTATTGACATTGTAGATTATGAATAAAAATAGGTATTGAATCTTCATAATCAGTTAATGTTTAGGATACATTTCGCAAGAATATATTAAGAAAATTTAACTAGATAATGATTGCCTACCTTCTTGTGATATTCATTTGTAATGTGATGAAAATATTCTTATATTCTCATATTGTCTCCTAACATAGATACTGTGCCACTGCACATGCTTTCCTGTAACAAGATAATTCCTTTTCTTGAAACATGTTATGGCCTGGCCTCATAAATTCAGAGAAAAAGAAAATACATTTAAAGAAATCTTCAGGTCTTCTAAAGTGTTCTGAACTTTGTGCTAGTTAATGACATGCAATATTATTAGTTTAAATTAATCCTGTTATTTTACTATGTTATTCATAAAATATTCACATTCTAATCCAAGTGTTTTACTGTACTCTCAAAGAGAGAAATTGAGATGTAGAATCAAAAGGACATTCTTATTTAGATGGTTGCATCATGAAAAAATTAATAGCACCTTCTGGTTGATTCAGTGCAGTCACTATGAGTAACTGCAAAATAATCCTTCTTCAGTATTTTCTCTAAATATTTATCATATCTTCTCTTTTACAAGATTAAGTCAATAGACAAAAAACTCAACCTTCCTCTCTAGCAAAGAAAGAGAGAAGAAGCAAAACATTAATTTATGTCATAGATAATTGTTACATAAGGGCAATATATTGGGATTATACTTGTGAACACAATTCACTTCTCTTGATTAAATCGTTCCGTAAAATTTTTGCATGGATATATCCAAACCAAAGTTCCTCTAAACATGTCACTAGTGTCCTGAGGCGATTTTCCTTAATATTAATATGCTGGGGAGTTTCTATAATTTCTTTCTTTAATAACATTGCAAGCTTATGGAAATTGCCATTTTAGACATTGTCTAAAAAAGTGAAGTTCATGACCAACAGCTTTATAAATATCGACTTTGCATCTTCATACAAATAAAATGCAAAAAATTATCATTCTTATTGATTAATTATTATATTTATGACTTTTAGAAACCATCTAAAATATTAAATATATCATTACCATCTGAATTCAGTAACTTGAGATCAAACTAATGCTTTTTAATGTCATATTTCTTGTCACCAAGTGCGGGACATCCTTAATGACTTCTCTAGTACATTTGCTTGTGCAGAGACACCTGGTCAACAGTAAAGGAACATAGTTTTAAATAATTCTAAGAATCAAAATGTTTGGTTTAATACCTTAGATAATATTCAGTTTTCACTTTGAAAATGGCAAGTTATCGATGAGGCAAAATACCCAGATACAATATTTGGTTAATGGAATACAGTAAAACATCCCTTTAATATATATTGTTGTACATTTTCTAGAAGATTATAAATAACTCTGGTGTAATCTGACATTCATATGTATGAGTTAATGAAAAAAATTGCATTGTCCTACTAATGATTTAAAGTGTTGTTTGTTGAGCCTATTCAATATATAGATTTAAACACATCAGAATGTTCCTGTTACTTAGGCAGCTTCCTTTTGTTATATCAAGAATAGTCATTTTAATGGAGAAAAATACAATAGAAGACGATTGATTGTCTGTTTTTGTCATGGAGATCAATTATTGTAGAATGTGAGCATAAGAAAATGAATAATATATTGTTATATAAACTATTCCTCGAGTCTTTGCTCATTTTGGTGTATTGTTTGCAGACTGTGGCATAGGCTAATACAAAATAGTATAGTAAATAAGGCATTCTGCTGAACTAAAATAAGTTTCCTCATCGATGAAACCAGCCTTTAAAAAAATCGGAGTACTGTCCTGCCTGTCACATATCAAATGTGTCTTTTTCTATGCCAAAACCAGAGTAACATAAAGTTTGCATAGCTGTTATTATTATATTAAATTGTTAATGAAAAACTTGAAAGATGAAAAACTTTATTTAAGTTGTAATAGAGAAACTACTCACAAGCAACACAAATTAAAAAGTAATACATTTAATCTTAGACAGCTGATAGAAATAATTATATTTTTACTCAATTGTCAGTGATTTCTGAATGAAGCCAACGTTTTCTGTGTGGTTTTTTTTTTTTAATAACTCAGGATGAATCAAACTGTTGTGTTAGAACCATCATACAAATGGTAGAAATGAAGAAAGCAATGAAAAGTTGTTGTTGTGTGGGCTAACTTACAGTGAATGATACAAGTCTGTGTGAGCAATCCCTGTCCAATGGATCCAAATAGTGGTCTGTAGCATAACACGAGCATTCTAAGTTCAGAAGGTTTTTAAGTGGTTGAATTTTTAATCAGACAATGTCATTTTAAAATAAAGTCTCAGAGTGCCTTTTGAATGCCTTCTGGGCTTAAATGGAGACTCTTTTTCTAATGTTGCTCTAGGAATCCATTGGATTTTGTTTAATGAGGTTGATTTAGAAACAATATTACAGATGCTCTAAAAAACATAAGAAAATAAGACAAATGTAGTAGTCCGCCTTTTATATCATTCTATGTTTCACTGCTACTCTATTTGCTTGGAGACAGAAGACTTTATTTTAGATACGATCACCTGGTGTTTGTTAAATTGCTGTGAAATTCTTGCAACAGCTGTTTGTTACTGGGGAAGTATTCACTTCATATTGCTGCAATAAACTGATCATTGCCAATTAAATGCCCATTAATTGTGTAAGCAAGGAATACTGCCAGATGTTTATATTAGAAAGAAAAATATCCTTTGTTTTTAATTTTTCACTATAACCCTCCCCTTTAATGTAGCCAAAGTGTTTCATTTCTTAAATATTCCACAAATTTGGAGTTGAGAATTAATAAAATACAATCTCCTTGGGTGGTGACACCTTCAATTATGTTTAGAAGTATACTAATATATATTCTTAGAACACAAAAATAAATTGTTTTATTTAAAACTGAAATATGTGTATAAAAGTCTTTCTTATAATCCCCTGCTAATACATTTAAAAGCTGTGTCTTCTTGGACTCCTCTCTTTCCCAGTGTGAACAACCCCAGGTCTCTCTGACTATCTTCACAGCAGAAGTGCTCCATGCCTCTGAGGACCTCCATGGCCCTCCTCTGAACCACCTATGTCAGCTTCACATCTTTCCTCTTTTGAGGATACCAGGGCTGGATGCAGTGCTCCAGGAATCTCACACAAGTGGAGTAAAGGGCAGAATCCCCTCCCTCAACCTGCTGCCCACACTTCTTTTGATGCAGCCCCGGACACAGTTGTCTTTCCGACTGACATCACACATTTCCAGGTCACATCCAGTTTTTCACCCCCCAGTACTCCCAAGTTCTTCTCCTCAAGGCTCTTCTCAATCTGTGCATCCCCCAGCCTGTATTATACAGGGGATTGCCCCAGCCAAGGTGTAGGACACATGGTTGCATGGGGCCACTTCTCCTGCCTGCCAAGGTCCCTCCAATTTTCATCCCTTCCCTCAAGGGTATCACTCATCTTTGTCACTCATCTTTGTGTCATCTGTAAATAACTTTATAGGACAAGTTATTATCTGCATTCTTAGTCATCCACATACCAGAGTAACCATAAAAAGTGCATTGAAATATGTACTTTATAGCACATAGTTGTCATAATAACAAAAAAATTTCAAAACTAGTAGACAAAATAGCCAAATTACCAAACAAGTTAAAACGGCCACAAAAATTTATAGTCACATACCACTAACAGAGTTAGACAAGTTCTTTATACTTGCAAAAATATATGAAGCAACGCCTGGTTAGAGAAGTAGTCTATAAACTCAAAAAAAGTTGGCTTAAAATGAAATTTCACAAAAACACTGAGCACAAAAATTAGCCACTTATTCTGACTGTTAAATTCCTCCATCCAACTATTGAGTATTACTTCATAATATCCACAGTTTCACATAATATAATAATTTGTAATATCCACAAGAAAATAATAATGTAATTCATAATATAAACAGGCCAGATTTAAAATAGCATATAGTAAAAATTTTCATGCAGTTTTTATAACAACAATGAGGCAAATATGACAACAAAGAGCAATACTTTCATTAAGGTATTTCTGAGAAGTACTGTGACAACTAGGAAAGCCTTTACGATTCCATAGGTGAGGTGAATTTATCCCATCTCCTCAGGCATAGAATTGCATCCTGTCTTCACCTACTGAAACATGAAGTAACTGTGATACCATTGAGGAAGGTCAAAACACTCAAATATTGACAGGCCTCTCTGTAATTGTAAATAGAAAATGAGATTTTTTTCTGCTGAAATACTTCTGGAATCAGTTCTTACCCCAAATTTATTTAACATTAATGGGACAAAACTGAAATTTTATTTATGAAAGTGATCAAATTGTGATTTTCTTACTAGTTTCAAATTAGAGTCTTATGGTCACATTCAGTAAGCACAGTCATGGACAAACTGACAGTTCCTAATCAAGGGTTATTTATACTAAACATAAAGTTTTAAAATGGCTCTATGAACAGACTTCAATACTATGCGAACTGAGCTCAAAAATAAAGTGGGAACTTTCACCATATATGAACTGTCTGGCTGGAACAGTTTAAATAGATTTTTCATAGATTTTTTTCCATTTAAGAATAATATCTTTTCATGTTATTGTTTGCTTTCTTCCTCACATTTTATTTTGTTTTGGGTTTTTAGGGGTTTGGTTGGTTGGTTGGTTGGTTGATTATTTTGGGGGGTTTTTTTGAACAGCGATTAGTACAGGAAGTTTTTATGGATTATGTTAAATAGAAGCTTAGAAAAAAATTTCACAATTATCACTTTTAGGATCTTTTCCCCAACTAGACATGACCCTTTTTCCTGATGCAGAGTTAAATTTTTCTTCCATACTGGCTAATAAATAAGATGGCAATGCCAGGTGTAAGTGGGTCTCTTCCCCCAGGCACCCAGCGCCAGGAAGAGAGGACACACACAGTCTTCAGCTGTGCCAGGGCAGGTTTATGTTTGACATGAGGAAGGATTTCTTCACAGAAGGGGTGACTGGGCATTGGAATGGGCAGCCCAGGGAGGTGGTGGAGTCACCGTCCCTGGAGGTGTTTAGGAAAAGCCTGGATGTGGCACTTAGTGTAATGGTCCAGCTGACAAGCTGGTGTTCGGTCACAGGTTGGACTCGATCTCAAAGGTCTTTTCCAATCCAGTTAATTCTGTGATTCTGTGATTTAAACAGAGGAATGCCATATAAACCTTTAGAAAAGACAATGCAACTCCAGTGGCCAAGCAAGCCAGGGCCAGGCACAGGAATCATTCTGCTGATCCCCTTGACAAGGACAATGAAAGAGCTAGCAAAAAACATTGTTTACATTTACTGTGAAATAACTTAAACAAAAATAAACACGTGTGTCATGCAAAGACAAACTGATGAAAACTCTCAAACTGTGTTGTGGGGTTTTTTTGTTGTTGCTTTTTTCTTTGTTTTAAAGCACTGTGTAGTAATATATGCCCAGATAAACTATAAAATATGACTTTCAAATTGCCTAGGGGGTATGAAAGCACATAAGAGCAGAGAAGGGTGGGGGGTTGTATGTATAGACACACACCTACAAATATGTGCACACATATCCTCATCTATGCTTCCTCTGTACATGTGCTAGATGAGTGCTGAAGGAACTAAAGAGAGAAAAAATGATTAGATGGAATATTGTTTATTGCAGCATATTGAACCACACACCCCCTTTGGAAGGTGATCACAGGACGCAGGCTGAGCTGTGGAAGATATAAAGCAGCAGCATCTGGCTCCTTAAATATCTCCACAGGCACTTGTAACAGCATCTTTGAAGTTGTCTGTGCATCTGTCACATGTTTAGTCTGCTTATTGACTGCCCCAGCTGAGCAACATTTTGATTCCTTCAGACATGGAATAATCAGAGAATAAATCTTGGAAAATCTCTTGTAATATCATTCAAATGTCTTCCAAAATTAATAAAGAGACGGTACATTACTTCATTCCTATATCTGATTTTTTTCTTTTTTTTTGACTGATGCTAAGACTTACATCTAACAAGTGCCTTAGTGTGATCGTGTTCTGCACAGTTTTTTTCTGGATTCCTTGTAATATGAGTCAAGAGATAAAAATAACTATCAATCTCTTTTCTCAACTGCAAAAGCCATTGGAATTATTCTTTACAATGATGCAAATAATAAGATACAACATTGTGGGTGTCCAATGGATAAACTGTTGCAGAAGAAGATTTTTTTAACTTTATTTCTTCCCTTGTTATTTTACTATTAAAAATATCTTCAGAAGACTAATTCTGATTTTAAAAAAGCCAACTCAAATACAGAACCAAATACAGAATACAGAACAGTAACAATATGTTGATATTAAAAAAATGATCATTTTAGGCTACCTGGTTTCACAGTAATGATCTTAAAGCATTCAACAATACATTTTCCTCTCACACCTACTTCCTTTTAAGTCTATGAAAAATTAACTGGTGCAGGGTTGGTGCAGTTAGGATTCCATTTTCCATCTACTTGAATCTGAATATTCAGGGCTTAGAATTAGCTCAGGACTTAATTAAGGTATTGACTAATTGGCTAGTTTTACCAAAGCAGTAGGATACAGCAGGAGGTACTTTACCATAGAATTTCAGACTCTGGGCAACTGGGGTTAAAAAGTCTTGGTGGAGAAAATGTTAATTTTAAGCAGAAAAATAAAAGAAAAAGTGATTGTCCCTTAATAAGGGTTAAAGGTCCATTCAAGCAGAATTCCATTTGAGTTGAAAATGGATTTCTATAGAAACCACCTCAGAAAACCATGGGAGAATGACAATAGAGGGAAATAAGAAGATGTGTTGAGGGAAATAAATAAAAAAATGCACAAGAAAAAGTTATTGTTTGTGCTAAATTAACAGGAATTGACAATCTGGAAGGAGGAAAAGCAAGTAGTCTCATGTTTGCACACATTAATCAGGTCTAGCACACTGTATTTAAGAAAAAGACACTTCTCCAGAGCTTTCTAAAAATCATCTAAGTTGAAAGAATGCAAGAACAACCTACTAAACAGGTGGTTTGAACCCACTCAGAAATGCAGACTTTTTGTAACTGTTAGTAAATCTCTCAAAACAATGGATTGGAAATACAAGTAATTATCCTGCTATTAACTACTCACTATTGACTTTTTAGTTTTTATTCAATACTTTTAAATAAAAATTTACACTATAAAGCCAACTATGTATATGCAAAATATACTGAAATTTTGAAACATACAAGATGCCCCAAAAAAATTCACAGTGATTTTCATCTCTCTTTTCCACATGCTTACTCTCTGTTCTTTTCAAAAACAAGTAGCATGTCTTTTACTTACAGATTTTTTTCTTTATTTAAGGGGATTTAAACTATTTTCATCCTAAGGAGATATGGACAGGTAGGGGTAGTTTAGGACAACTCAAGTTGAAGGGAACTTCAGCAACTTTGAAGTCCAAACTCTTGCTCAAAGCAAGATCATCTATGAGATGAAAACAGGCCGTTCAGATTTTTACCTGGTCAGCCTCCACAGATAGAGACCTCACAGCCTCTCTGGACAGTCTCTTTCAGTGCCTGACTGCCCTCAAGTTGAATTTGTCTCCTGTCCTCCTGCCATGAACCACTGTAAAGAGCTTCACTAATCCTTTTTATAACTTTCTTACTGTTATCGAAATGCAGTGGTTAGGTTCCCCCAAAGCTGTTTCTTTCCCAGATTCAACAAATTGCATTCCCTCAGCTTCTCCTCCCATAGAAGTCCTCCTGTCCATGATCATCGTGGTGGCTCTCTGATCAATATCTTGCTCACAGACCAGACCCCAAACTGGCTGCAGTATTCCAACATGGTCTAAAAGATGTGGGGTGAAGGGAGGTAATCCCTGCCCCTGACTGACTGGTTGTGCTCCCTTTAGCACAGCCCAAGTTGTTATTAGCTTCCTCTGCAGACAGAACACGCTTCTGGGTGTCTAAGAAGGTCCCCAGAAACACTTCCAGTGGAGCTGCTCCACAGACAATCAATGTGCAGCCTGTAAAATTGTAGTCGCTAGTAATGCAAAATCATGCTATATACATACAAAATATGAATTAAACAGCATAAAATAGTTTTCAACAATATTGGACAGAAGTTGTCAGCCTCTGGAGTCTCTCTTCATTTCTAGGAAGGGGAAACTTTCTCATCAGTATTATAAGATAAAAGACATTTGCTCTTCTTATTTACTTTGATCCTTTTTCTTTGTGGATAAGAGTTACATTTCCAGAAAACATAAACCTTAATTCTTATACAGTCTTTCCAAAGTTTAATCTTTTTAGAAGACCAAGAAAAAGCACACACACTGTCACAAATGGTACAGGGAAGATCTATGTGGTCTCATTACCTCAAAGGCCTCAATTATTACAGTTCTCTACTGTTCTAGGGTAAAGAATGTTTCTGAATTTCTGAACATCTTTGTCTCTCTTTTGAACAAATCAACTCTATCAAAGCAAAGCCATCCAACAGATTTCACCAATGGGTAATCTCAGAATAACCAGGTTTTATGTGCTCTTCTCCATATACTTTGAAATATTGACAAAGTTGCAAATTGTTTTAGGTCTCTGATTCCATACAAGCTAATGTGTATGATATGTATGTTTTGATGAACTTGCTGTTTAGCCTTCATATACAATAACAAAGAAAATTAAAGATATATGACACATTTATTTTCAGCTTTAATTGAAAGCACAGTAAAAACACAAATGCTCTGACACTGCTGTTCTATTTTAACCTTGTTGGCTTGATAATCATTTAACAGTTGTGTTTACTCACCATTAGCATCCCACCTTGAACACACTGCATCTTGTACTGCACTGAAAAGCAAAGCCTCATTATAGACAGATGTGCTCTACGGTGTTACTCTGTATGTAAATAAAACTGACAGAATAAAGGAAGACAGAGAATGTGTAATTCATTTGTCTTTCAGGACCTCTACAGGGAAGACACAGCACCTGTTACTGAATCTTATTCAAAAAACATGGAAATATTTAATAGCTCGTGTCACGCTCAGCACAAAAGATAAATGTATGCTACATATATCATCATATATGATGAGCACACAGCTGACCTGAAACATCCAGGAGTTACAGCACAGCCGTATACAGAGGAAATATCTCCAGTCAGCAAGTGGCAACCACAGCCAGTGCTCAGGGTGAGGACTGCTCTCAAGAGATGCCAGCTCTCACCACAAAGCTCGTTGCATCATGTACCATTGACCATGGAAAAATTGCATTTGGAAATGAAGACACTTGGTCCTAAACCAAACCAACTGCTGACACGTATTAATATTCAGACACAATCTGTTCTTTTTCTGCCTATTCCTTTTTTTTATTGTCGGTTTAGATTAAAAGTTCATGGTATCTACTAAGAGGGGATATGTATTCCTTATGGATTCAATGACTATAAATATAATAATTTAAGTAAAAGTAACTCTTTCTGCTACTGAAGCAACTTTTCCTCACAGATATTCTGCATTATTTCTGTGTCAACAGATGTAATTTTTCTCTATAAAATTTTAGCAGCTTTGTACATGTGAAAAAACCTACATCGCTAGACATTAAAAAAAAAAAAAACAAACATATATATATCCTTATATCTCCAGAAAACTAAGCAACATTTTCAAAGGAAGTTTGTCAACCCTACATGTGCACCCCAGCTTGATTCAGAAACTGAAATATCCTCTGAAGAAGCAGTACAGAAGAGGAGAGGGGACTCAGTTGTTCCTCAAATAGTTATAAGACTTCTTTTTTTGTGAAGGAAAAGATTTGTTCACTGAAATCCTTTAACGTATATTCCTTACAAAGCAAGCAGCAACAATACCTAGATCTGGAAAAGCCTTTTCCGCTCCCTGCAGCTATCTGCTTTAAAACATTGTACAGAAAATATACCCACTGATTAAAGAACTACAAAATCATGAAATGGATGGTGGTGGAAGGGTCTACAGGAAATCATCCATTCCAACCACTGTCCTCAAAGCTGAGTTACGTAAAACAGGTTACCCAGGACTGTGTCTTTCAGGTTTTTAATATGTCTGAGGATGATTACTCCTAAATCTTTCTGGGGAAAATGCTCAAATTTTGAGCCGTTTCACAGTACAAAACTATTTTCTTATGTTTGAATGGAATTTCTTGTATTTCAGTGTGTGTACAGTCAGGAGTCAGAGGTTCAATTTCCAATTGTGCCAGTCTCTCACTAAATCACTTTCTGAGACTTATGTGAGACAGGAGTAGTAGTATCTACTCACTCAGACTTGTGTCACAGGATATTTCTATTAGATTTTAAAGTGCTTAATAAGCTCTGAAAACCTAGTTGAAATAAAGAGTTTTAACAAGATGAAAAAGAAAGTTATGACATCCTTTGTTTCCAGGAAATAGCATTTCAGAGATGGTCAGAGCAGAGACTCACAACACTCTTACAAAAGAAAACCAGAAAATCCATCCTCAAAAAACCTCATGTCCTTGCTCTCCAGTAGATATTTAAGTGGTTCATTCAGAGTTTTAATACAAATAACATTGTCAGAAATGGGGAAAAAAGAGGATAAAAAGAGAAAGTTTCTATTTTGGGCTGAAGATCTTTATGCGTAGATGTTATTTGCTGCTTCATTCATCAGAAAAAAAATCCTTAGAATGAAAAGTTTTTGAAGTTATGTGAATGGTGGAAATAAGATATAAGTTTATTATTGTATCTAACATCTCACTATTAGCATCTAAATTCTATTTCTAAAATTCATTTTCTAAGAATTTATATTTTTTAGATTTGTATGCATAAGGCAATGTGCTTATATATGTAATTTGTATACATATACACCAGAGTTGCATTGACTGTATTTGCAGGAAAATATAACTTACTCTCTGTCCCCATCCTCTGATGACCATTCTCTCCTGACTTTGAAATATCTGTATAATGTTATTGGGGCTATGCTGGAAATCACTAGGTGTAATAATTCAAGAACAGATAAGGCTGGTGAGTCCCACGCCCTGGTCATTTCCTGGCCTGTGGCCTGAGTCAGGATGTTATTAACTCCCTAGAAAAGTAGGTGAATCAAGACATACAACCCTGCAAACTTTTAATTTTTTCCTCAGGTTGTATACCGACAGCAAAATAAAAGCATTGATTATTAAGACTGCATTTTGGCCAGCTGAGAACCAAGTGACCTGCAACATATCTGAGGTGGCACATCAAAGGAGAACAGTCAAGGAAAATAAACCAACTTCGTACAGAGAAAAAAATGGTCAGTGCTACACTCTCACCTATTTCCTTTCCAGTTTGAATAAAGATAGTTTGGTCAGTTATGATAACACATGGACACAAGTATAAAACAAAGTTGAAACATATTTCTGGACCAAATTCAAGATTTTCACTTTACTTTCCAGTAATTTCAACTTGTCAGTCACACATCATTGCAAAGGAACCAACTTTTGCTTCTGGGAACAGAAGTAACTAATTCATTGAGGCATACAGGCAACACTAAAAAGACGGCTTATATGTGAAAGATAGTGTGATGCAAACTATAGATTACTACTACAATCATAAGACATTTCCTATTTTCAGCTGAAGATTTTTATGCACAGAATAAGATTGAAATTAGAGTCCTTCATGCAAACTAGATTTATATACTTTAAATAACAAAGCTTCAATGAATAGATTCAAGGTGAAATTACGACAGTTTTATTGATGAAATGGTGAAATTTTGTTATCAGGCATATGGAAAGCAGTTTCTCAGATGAAAAATGCTAAAAATACGAGGTGAAACCACAAAAGGATTAGATATTTTTACAAGTGGTAAAAATATTATTGTTCTTGCTTGTTTAGCTTCAGTTTCACAACCAAAAAAAGTTCACAATGCTGCTGGCACAGTTATATCATCTCTGGGAATTGTGTCATTATCTGTATTTTCAGAATAGTCATCATATCATTTCCATCCACGAGTCTGTTACCTTTTCCTCAAGTGGGGATGTTTTATTCTGAGCACTTTATTCAAAAATCAATGGCCAAGTAAAGTATTTCTCAAAGCAGGAAAAAAATTATAGGATTTGACATTTGTCAGATATTATTTTTACACATAAGAAGCTAGAAGGACAGACAAAAATTTCTAAAGTTATGGAGACACCTTAGAGAGTTTTTTGTAATCTTAGTACAAATCAAATTCACAACATCAAGAGATCCTTCCTGAGCTATGTAATTACATTACAGAGATTTAATTGAAACTAAATGGAAATGAAGCTTTGCCTAGCATAGACATGTTCTGATGGTAGAAACTCAGCAGGAGGGCACTAGCTTATTAAAAACGTTCTTCATCCATCTAACACTTCAGGAAATAAATACATTTTATTTCGAAGTACTCTTTGTCATTTACAAGCATCGTAACAACAAAACTAAGATTTCTCAGTTAAATATAATAAGTTGAATTTTACAAATATGACCCATTGAATTACAAGGGTAAAAGTGAAGGGTTATCTTTTAAGTGTTTTGGGTGAAACACCCCCACATACAAGCAGACAATTTAGCTATTAGCTAGTGAAGCAACTGATTTTACTCACATACGAAACACATTTACTGCAAAAATAAACTCTTCACTTTAGCGGATAATTTTCAGTGGGAAACTTCAAGGCACACTCCCTTTCCAGATAGGACCATAAATAGTTCCTGGAAACAGAATTGTGTAGGAGTGTGTTTTGCACAGAGAAGAGTTTCCAGCAACAAATGTACAGTAACAACTTCTGATGAGCAATAGAACATTGCTCTGAGTGGTTTGGAAAACATAGTTAAGCCAGCAAAACCCTACTGTGCCCTAAAATCCAATTTAGTAGGTATTCTACTTTTATTGTGATCTTATTTAATTGAATAACTGCAAATCCACAAAAGATCTTGAGTTAAAGAATTACCTAAAATTATTTCCATATGCCACACCAGCATTTACCAGAGATTTTGCTAGCCCAAGAAAGGAACCTTCTTAAAACACGCAGTCAGTTTATATTAAGAAAAAATGCTTTTTCTCAAGGAAACTGCAGAGCTCTCATGCGTTGCATGCTACTGCAGAAAGACTGACTTCAGTTTTGTCAGTCAGGATAAAAATTTTGACCTGTCAGGAAGGGGTTGAACACAGGACTAAATCTCAGAGCAAAATATAACAAAGTTGCTGATGTAAGAACTCTCTCCTGAGGAGGCAACATGTAAACTGCACCATTTACTTGCCAATTAATCCGAGGAGACAACATTAACATTAGTTCCAGCAGGAGATGCTTGCCTGCCCACTTCCCAGGTGGTAAAAGCTAGGTTTGCACCTACCAAATACCAGGACAGAGAAAGAAATGGGGGGGAGAAATAAAAAAAAAAAAATCATTTAAGCTCTTTATTTTCCTATTGTTTTATTCTGCATTGGGTTTCCATGGCCAAGCTTTGGTAGTGGGGGTGCTGCAGGGGTGGCTTCTGCAAGAAGCTGCCAGAAGCTTCCCCATGTCCAGTAGACCCAATCCCTGTCAGCTCCAAAGACAGACGTGCCACTGGCCAAGTCTGGGCCAATTCGAAATGATGGTACTGCCTCGATGATAACAGATTTAAGAAGGAGAAAAGAAATGTTACTGCCCAGGTGTAATTGAACCCAGAAAAGAGGAGGGTGAGAGTATGTGAGAGGAACAATTCTGCAGACACCAAGAGCAATGGAGCAGGAGGGGCAGGAGGTGCTCCAGGCACTGGAGCTGAGATTCCTTTGCAGCCTGTGGTGAAGGCCATGGTGAGGCAGCCGTGCACCTGCAGCCCACAGAGAACCACAGAGATGCAGAGATGCACCTGCAGCCTGTGGAGAAAACCCATGCTGGAGCAGATGGATGCCTGAGAAAAGTCTGTGACCCTGTGGGAGGCCAGTAGAGAGTGGGTCTTTGAAGTCCTTGAAGGACTGCACCCTGTGGAAGACTGACCCACAGTGCTGCAGCCTGGGGAAGACTGTTGCTTGTGAGATGGACTCACCTTGGGGAAGTTTGTAGAGAAATGTCTCCTGTGGGAGGGGCCCCACAGTGGAGCAGGGGAAGGACTCCTCTCCCTGAGCAGTGGGAGAAACATCCTGTGGTGAACTGACCACAGTCCCCATTCCCTGTCTCCCTGTCCTGCTGAGGGAGGAGGTAGAGCTGGGAAGAATGGAGGGGTGGGGGGAAGATGTTTTTAAGGTTCTATTTTGCTTCTCATTATCCTGCTCTGATTTTGTTAGTATTAAATTCAAGTAATATCTCCAATTCTACCTGTTTTGCCCATGACAGTATTTGGTCAGTGAAGTCTCCCAGTCCTTATCTCAACTCATGAACACTTTGTTATATTTTCTCTCCCCTGTCCAGTTGTGGAAGGGAGTGATAGAGTGGCTTTGGTGGGTGCCTGGAATCCAGCCAGCATCAACTCACTAAATTTTCAAAAGGAGACCCAAATGTCATCCTGTCTAATACAATGCAAACAAGATTAATTTATCACTAAAATGACTTAAAAGCTTTTAGCTTCTTACAGGAAGAGCGACCTAGCCATTGCCTAAAACCATAGATTTGCCCTAACAAAGGAATGATGAGCCACTGCATGCACCTTGGAGAGAAAACAAAAAGTAATACAGTTTCCGCATGCAAGATAAATGTTTACACGTTTAAACTTACATTTATGCTTGCTTGCCTGCTTAAACCTTATACAAAATGCTTTGATATGGTAAAATGAATCATATAGTCTGTTCAGTACTCAAAGCAGCCCACATTCTCATATCCTGCTCGAAGTGATTCCAAGCATGTGCAACAGGTAAAAAGTGGGTACCTGAGCTGCCTGTGGACAACTGTCAACAGCAGTGAGATGGTATTGCTAGTCAGTGCTATTCTCTGTGCAAAAACCATTTATAAGGAAGCGTTGAGAGAAAACCACAGCCAATGAACCTCATTGTTGTCTAAGTGACTAACAGAGACCATAGCAATAGCAATGCAATCCTGTCTATTTATTTGCAAAAGGACACTTTTTTTCTTTTTCTATTGTAGGGACATTTTAAATTTTGTTAGTTCTATAATTTGTATAAAGGACCATAATTAGTTTTAAGTATTCCATAAGTTTTGCTAAGGTTTTTGAAACCTCCAGGTTGTGACCTTCTTCACTTTTATTCAGGTAAAATTTCTCTTCCAAACCAAAGGGAACTTTTTTTCTGAATGAAGAGGATAGGATTGACAGAACAAACTATAGTTGAACTATATTCTTGTGGTGAAATTCACTGTTGACTCAATAAAATTCTTTTTATATCTAGCAGCAAAGATTATTTATCCAGTTTGAGTTACTTTTCTCCTTAATGACCATATTTCATTAGCATTTTTGTTTATTATTTTGTGTAGTGTCATTATATACAGGGTACCCATCTAAATAAAGAAGAATAGCACACACTGCCATTTTCAAGACCCTGTAGAGTTATTGAAACTTTTTAATGAACCAGTGGTTAACACACACAGTCATTAAAATAATTCAATTTCTCCAGGCTTCCCAATTCTCCAGCACTTTTAGAAGCCAAGTCAGTTTTGTGATTTCCATAAACTATGGAGAGCAATTTCTCAATAATGAGTGCCTCCTATATCTGAGTATAATCCCAGGGTCCCATTCATTCTAGAGTGAAGTAACGGTGAAATAAACTGAATTTTTCTATTTTTCAGCAGTTGTCAGAGCTGCCAGGGGAGCAAGAACATGTCCTGGAAACCCAGAGAACTGAAGAACAGGCTGAAAATATGAAAAAACTGCTGTAATGGGAAAAACTTCATAAAGCAAAAGGTGTTAACTTGATCGTGATACCCCAAAAAACCATGATACTTCAGATTAAGAAAATCTGAATCTTTAACACTTCTGATAAAGTCAGTCCCAATAAAGTCTATCTTAAAAATGTTTCAAATAAGGCAAAGTGCCATAGAACCATGACAAGTCTTGTTAGTCTGTATGCAAAGCCAATGTTACACTCAAGTGTTTTAAGCATTAAAAAAATTAAATTTGTATCTGGAGAATCACACTCATCTCTTGGTACTGTGTCATCTCTTGCAGCATTTATATCTCTACTGTATATCTAAAAGAAAAGTGAACATTCAGCAGTTTTTCTCTCTTTCTTTCCATATTTTTATGTATATGTAGTTATTGCAATGCAAACCATCTTTGCTTTTATTGCTATTGCTACATATCATCCATTAGCAAACAAGTTTCACTGCACAACTTTATATACCTATTTTAGATGTATTACTGCATCCTGCCTTCCAAATTACACAATAACCATGTTAAACAGCTTAGCTTTATTTTTTTTAAGAATAGAATAATTTGTAAATGTGACAAACAGTAATCATCTTACATTTAAGATGAGTCAAACAGATATTCTTCTTCAGCTGAACTTTCTGATGACAGTCTTTGAAATTGACAGATTAAAAGTGATTCATAGCTGTCAGAATGGTGTAGTTTGCTGAACAAAATAAGAATAAAAACTTTACAGATAACTGTCTGTGGGCTTACATGGCAGGTTATCTTCCTATACCCACTGTCAGTTAAATTAATAGTGTCATAATCTATCTTCTCTGTCAGGTGTAAATGACTTTAGCATGTCAATAACTAGTATGCAGTGAAGTCTCTCCTGCATTTAAGACTGTATATTGATTTCACACTTGGTACAGTGTAGCACATATACAAGCCCCATATTTTGTTGTAGGATGGAATGTCAAATAAACAAAATATTTACAGTCTTGGGAAAAAGTAGTAAAAATAGGAGGTCTTGGCACCAGTCAACGTATCCAATAACAAATTATTTTAAGACCAAAACTTTTACCCATAATGATCCTATGTTACTATTTCAGCTGTGAGAAGTCGTGTTACAACTGACATTCCTTATAGAAATATTAGTTTCTTATTTTGCACTTTAAAATGTCTGTATAATGACAGTCAATGAAAAGGAAGTGATCCTCAAGAAATAAAAAAAGAGAGCCTCCACAAAATTTAAATTACCAGCATAATAATTCAGAGAATCATAGAGTATCCTGACTTGGAACTTGGCAAGGATCATAGAGTCCAACTCCTGGCTCTGCCACAGTACAGTCCTAAGAGCCACACCATGTGCTTGAGAGCATTGTCCAAATGCTTCTTGAATTGTGTCAGACTGGTGCTGTGATTGCTTCCCTGGGGAGACTGTTCCTCTGAGTGAAGGACCTTATCTAAAATCCAGACTAAACCTCTCCTGACACAACTTCAGGCCATTCCCTGCCTGTACCTGTCACTGGTCACCACCGAGCAGAGATCAGTGCCTGCCCCTCCTCCTCCCCTCACCAGGAAGTTGCAGCCTGCAACGAGGTCTCTGCTCAGTCTCCTCCAGGCTGAACAGACCAAGTGACCTCAGCTGCTCCTCACACGGCTTCCCCTCCAGTCCCTTCATCATCCTCGTGGCCCTCCTTTGGACGTTCTCTAATGGCTTCATGTCTCTCCTATCTTGTGGTGCCCAAAACTGCCCCCGGCACTCGAGGTGAGGGTGCCGCAGAGCAGAGCAGAGCAGAGCAGGACAATCCCCTCCCTGGCCCGGCTGGCCATGCTGGGCCTGATGCACCCCAGGACACGCTTGGCCCTCCTGGCTGCCAGGGCACTGCTGACTTGTATCCAGCTTGCCATTGACCAGGACCTCAGGTCAGTTTTCATGGCGCTGCTCTCCAACGTCTTGTTCCCCAGTCTGTCCATACATCCAGAGTTTCCCTATCCCAGGTGCAGAATTTAGCACTTTCCCTTTTTGAACTTACGCAACTCATGATTGCCCAGTCCTCTATTTTATTGAGCAGGGTCTCTCTGCTTTCAAGGGAATCAAGAGCTCCTCCCAATTTATTATCATAGAAAAATCTACCTTTGAGTCCTGCAACCAAGTTATTTATGAAGATGTTGAAGAGCACAGGGCCAAGGATGGAGCCCTGTAGAACCCCACTGGTGAAAGGTCCCCAGTTGGATGTCTTCCCATTAACTGTAACCCTTTGTGCCTGACCCGTGAGCCACTTGTTCACCCATATCATTATGTGTTTAACCAGCTGTGTGCTGGACATTTTGTCCAGAAGGATACTATGAGTGACAGTAGTAAAAGCTTTACTGAAATCCAAAAAGGTTACATCAACTGGCTTCCCTTTATCAGTTAGGTGAGTTACCTTGTCATAAAAGTAAATCAGTTTTGATAAGCAGGACTATCCCCTCATGAGGCAGTGCTGACTCTGACTGATGAGTGCAGTGCTTCAGGTGTTTTTCACAACACTTCACAAAATACTTCACAAAATAATCTCCATAACTTTACCGGGCACTGAAGTGAGACTGAGGCTTGTAATTTCCAGGATCCTCCTTCTTACTCTTCCTGAAAACTGAGACAATGTTAGCCAAGTTCCAGTCAGCTGGGACCTCTCCAGACTCTGAAGATTGTCATAGAGAGAGGCCTCACAATGACATCAGCTAGGTCTTGGCGTATTCTCAGATGAACCTCATCAGGCTCTATAAATTTATAAGGATACAACTGGAGCAGCAGATCCACACAAATTCAGAGTTAACTGGGAGTTTATCATTCTCACAGCCATAATTCTCCAGCTCAGGGAACTGAGACTCCCTTGGTCCATCATCCATGCTGAAAATGGAGGCAAAGAAAGCATTAAACACCTCAGCCTTTTCCATATCCCTGTTTGTGAGGTGACCATCCTCATATTGTAATGGGCTCATGTTATTTCGGCACTGCCTTTTTCTATCAACATGTTTTAAAAGATGATTTTTGTTGTTACCCAGTGACAACAATCTTGCCAGATCCCAGCTGAGCTTTGGTACCACACATTTTCTCCCTACATTGGCAAGCAGCATCTCTGTATTCCTCACATGTCACTTGACCTTGCTTCCACTAATCATACACATTCCTTTTCAGCCTTAGCTCCAGAAGAAGACCCCTGCTCAGCCAAGCCAGCCTTCTGCCTTTTCTGCTTGCCTTCTGATATTTTGGAATTGCCCTTTGGAGGAGGTGCTTAAGAAGTGACCAGAACTGAATGTCACCAGCACCTTGAAAAGAATTTTCCCAGGGCACTTGACTCACTTGTTCTTCGAGCAGCCTGAAGTCTGCTGTCTTCATGTCCAGAGTTGAAGTTTTGCTGGCACTTTTCCTCCTGTCAACAGGGATTTTCAACCCAATTGATTCTTGGTCACTGTTGTCAATGACTACCTACAAGACTCTCTTTGTTGACAAGCAACAAATCAAGGAGGGTGTCTTTCCTAGTTGTGTTGCTTAGTGTGTGTACCATGAAGTTATCATTCAGGTGTTTTAGGAGTCTTCTGGTCCTGTTTGTGTCAGCTGTGTGGTGTTCCCAGTTAACATCTGGCAAACTGAAATAATTCATAATGATACTTCTTTGCCATTATATATATATTTTTAAAATATTTATATTTATATGTATTTATACATTTTATAGATGTATGTATTGTTGTTTGGTCCTGAATCCCCAGGCTCATGGACTTCCTCCTCCTTCTTGCAGCCGGACAGAGGAGTGGGAGGAAAAAAATTTGAAGCGTCCACAAGGTTTGTGATTAAGATCTTCAAGAAGGAAAAAACCCAGGCAAAACAGGCAAATTACTTTAGAATATGAAACTACATTTATTATACTACCAGAAAAAAAAAAAAGAAAAATTGAGAAGCAATATGAGCTCTGGGAAAAGCACCTTCTTTCTCCCCCCCGTCACTTCCCTCTCCCTGCTTCCTTCCTACCCAAATGACGCAGGGAGACAGAGAATTTGGGTTTTTTTAAGTTTAGGCCACGTCTTCACATTCTCAAGGATTGGAGTCTTCCCCTGCTGAATGGTGGGGTCCCCTTTTGGAAAGTAAAGTCCATAGTCCATCCCACGGGCAATAATGGCCCTCAAACTACTGCGGCGCAGGCCACTTCTACACAGGCTGCAGTCTTTAAGCATCCCCCTGCTTCAACATCTGCAAAGGGGGCTCTGCATTCCTGTGCTCCTCCATGGGCTACAAGGGGGGACATCCCGTCTCACCACGGTCTCACCACCAGCTGCAGAGGAATCTCGACTCCGGCCCTGCTGTATCTTCTTCCGACCTGGCCTTGGTGCTTCTCCATGTTGGTCTTTTAGCTCACATCCTCCTCCTCCCTGGCTGCAATTTTTAGCTGCGCAACCAGAATTGTTTTGAATTCCTTCTTAAATATGTTATATCACAGAGACATTACCACTTCCAGCTGGCCTGTGGCATGTCCATCTTTGCAACCAGACAGACATTGGCCCTGCAGGACATGATGGTGGGGCTTCTAGCAGCTTCTCACAGAAGCCACCCCTGCAGCCCCCCCTTACCAAAAAACCAGGTCTAGCAAAACCATGACAATTTTATATATTTGTTATGCTGGGGACAGAAGGAAATAAATGCAATAGTGGTTTGAGCTGTCAGAGTACCTCAGAAACACTTCTGTCCATTCCATGCTTAATTTCTAAATGATCGTGGGTTACCCAAATTAAATTCAAATTTGTGAGCCACTCTGAAAGACATATGAATTCATCTAGTTCTAGATGCCATACTGTTCCTTCAAAATGTATTAAGCACTCATTTGATTTCTAGTGAGATAGAATAAACTATCTGCGTAACACGAGCACAAAATACATTTAGAAAAGTGATTTTCCCTCTCATTTTATGAGTTTATTTGTAACATAAATTTAATATAAATGTTACCATAAAACAAGCTAAACCAATGAAACAACTGTTTCAGAAATCACAGTGTTCTTGCTATACTTTAAGCTAACAAGATCTTGTGGTTCGAAACTAGGATTGCATTGCATCTGACACTGAACTTTTATGCACTTCAAGATCAGTTTGTATGTGTGTAGTGTCTTAGCACAACCATGTTTCCCTAATCCAACTTTTTGTTACTTGGGCCCAAATCTCTGCCATGGGACATCATGTAGAGTTTTGACACTCTTGCAAGACTAATTATTTATCTAGAACAGAAAAAGCTTGCACATATGTGTATATGCACACACACTCACAAGTTGCAGTGCTTAGTGCAGCTACCAAATAAAATTCCTGTGAATAAGTGTGGACTACTAGAATTGTATTAAAATACTAGTCTAAATGACAAGATTTGTTTATTTTCACCTGTGATAGTGCACAGCACTTGAGAAATTCCTGTAATAGCTATTCTCAATTTCTTAAAAGACTTTTCAACCAAAACTTTAAATAGAAAAGATGTTGGTTTTTCAAAAATATTTTCTGTTTCCAGGAAAATCCTCCAGGAAAAACTTGCCTGGACATATGTATATACATATATATA
>WBMZ01014830.1:0-48576 GCA_013400975.1 Atrichornis clamosus
GGGATCCAGGCTGGAGCAGCCTGAGAGTACAGCCCATGGAAAGGACTCATATTGGAGAAGTTCGAGGAGGACCATCTCCCATGGGAAGGATCCCTTGCTGGAGAGGGGAAATGTGAGGAGTGACAAGTAGGAAGGGGTGGCAGAGACAATGTGTGATGAACTGACCACAGCCCCCATTCCCTGACCCTGTACCACTGAGGGAAGTAGGCAGAGAAAATCAGGAGTAACATTAATCTTGGATAGAAGGGAGGGGAGCGTGGAAAGTGTTTTAAGATGTGGCTTTATTCTCATTATCCCACTCCGATTTGATTGATAAGAAATTAATTTTCCCCAAGTTGGGTCTGTTTTGCCCATGATGAGGGATCTCTCCCTGTCCTTATCTCAACCCAGGAGCCCTTTATTGCATTTCCTCTTCCCTGTCCAGCAGAGAAGCGACAGAGCAGCTTTGATGGTCACCAGGGTCACCCCCCCACAGGTACTCTATGAAATACATGGGTTAATAATTTGGACACTTGGTCCTTACTTTGTACTGAATTCTCCTGTTATTACACAAGCTGTATCTTTTTATGCACTGGTCATCTCTGGGAAACTTCCTAATTTCTTTCCGGAGATGAAAGCTTTGGTGTTTTTATCTTGTAGCTGTTCTTAGCAGCAAGAAATCTCTCAAAAATTCTGCCAGTGTGATCATCATTGACGGTGCATTTTCTGCCGTGGATTCACAGCTCCTGAGATCAGACATGATAATATTGTTTGGTTGTATTATCCATGACATTTTAGATGGCAATGACTATGCTCAGTGAATATGGGACATATTTCACTCCTGTCTCACTGACAATTATCATCATTACTTTTATGCCCGCTCTTTTTCTTTCTGATTTTTGCTATTGCTGTTCTTAATGGCCACTATGGCTCATATGAACTTGAAGCCACTCAGCATTTTATGTCAATCCAATGTGTCTCTTCCCAGTTCTCTATTAGGTCAGTGTTTTAAACTACCTTTTTTTCCTTTTCTGCTAAACTTGCACATTTCTTCTGAAGAACTTTGGATATTGTATATAATATCCAAATTTAGGAGGAGCAGGAACGTGCGGTTCTTTTTAAGCATTCTCAAAATGTAATGGAAATGTTCTTTTATTGAGAAAGATTGAGACAAGTTTTAGAGAATAGAAGTAATCTGAGAATTTATGAACAATACTTTGTAATATAACTAAAGCTGTGTGGAGGACAATTTTAGCAGAGGTCTGTAACTATTTTTAATAATGATGTTTAAGTGAAAAATACTGAGTCTGGAGATTATAACCCAAACCGAACTACTTGGCAATTTACATAACTGAAGTGGTGCAGGGAGGATGCTACAGAGACACGTGGTTTGTAGATTTTTATTTTGTCTTCTCAATGACAATTTTTACAACAAGTTAGTATTTCAAATATTTGAATATGCATTTGATGCAACATATTCTGAGCGTGCAAGATGTGCAAGGAACATGTTCACACTTTTATCATGTTTTAGAATGAGTTTGTGGTTCATCAAATTGTGGTAGAAAACAAAGATCTCAAAAAATGTGTGATAGATGTAGGTGAAGAAAATAAAAATGTGTCTGATATTGGCAATTAAAGTCTTGCTCTGTGTGACTGTGAAGAGAAGTTAAAAGGTAGATATCAGCAACATTTTGAACTCTACAAGAAAGACTGTAATTGTACTTGATTCATTATTCATCAAAGAAGGAATCTGACAAAAAAACCTCAAAGGTAAGTACACCTAGTCTGTAAAATGTCGGGACTAAATCAGACTTTCTGATAGTTATTACATAATCTCTCTACTACACACCTGTAGTTATTTTTTTATTTATTTATACTCTTGGTCTTATTTTTAATTTCTCATACACTGTTCTTCAAAGAGTTGTAACAATCCCTCAGGATACTCACACGGGCTCTGTAAAACAAAAGTTTTTGAGAATCTTGATTTTAAAAAAAAACAAAAAAAGACCAAGCTAGTGGCTGCAAGGGACAGCAGTCAAATATTCCAGTGGCTGCACAGCTGCCATTATTTTGTAAGGAATATGTGTGAATACAGATCTTTCTTTCCAGACTGTGGTGCTCCCTGCCCTGCGTGTGTCAGCGCTTAGGGCTGCGAGGGGGAACTGCTCTTTCCTCTCACAGGAGGCCAGGACACAGACAGGAAGCTCCAGGAGGGACTCCCAACCACATTTTCATTCACAAAGACCTGACAGTTGATGATTTATCAGGTTTTGGACCAGGCACTTTCATATGACTGTGACAAGTCTTTAGTAAGCCACGTGTTGTGCTGCTGCTCCATCAGAGCTGTCCCACACTTTCAGATATTTCTCGTTGTCTCTGATTTATTTCTTCTAGGTTATGTTTCAGTAGGTTCAGATGGGGAAAGTACCCCCAAAAGCAGAGACTTTCTATCAGCTAAAGCACAAATATCTTTGGCAGTCTGGAGTCAGGAGATCTAGCAGGATTATGGATCTGGCAGGATTATGGAAAGGCGTGTTACTCGGGGCAGAATGGTTTATGAATGTGCGAGCTAATATTGTTCATGGAGTCCATGGGCTACCCTGACTCAAACACTGTTCCCAAGTCTGAAAAAATAGCATCAGCAAAGAATTCCAACTTCTTCACTTGGATCTGATTTGTCTAAACTTCATAATTTGATTTAGGACCTTTGGGCTAATCTATAAGAGCAATCAAAGGCACCCATGAGGATGGCAAATTGAAATTACAGGAGCTTGTGGTTATGTTGATGAATACAGAATTTTGGGATCTTCTCTAGTTTTAGGAAATTTTCAGCTTCTAGATTACAGTTACAGCTTTCATTATTTTAAATTAATTTAACAGTCCATGCTTAGTTGGAAATTTCTGTTAAAATAATATATTAATGTTCATGTATTTTTAAATTATATACAAGTCAATTAGATGGATAATAATTAATAATTAAAATGCTACATTAGCTTAAAACACTTTTAAAGAAGATGTAATAAATTGTAAATTATGAAGAAAAATGACGTTATTTGGACAACATTTTTTTTTCCTTGACAGGAAATGCAACAATCAGGATCAGCCAAAGGGGAGGGACAGAGACTACAAAGGTTGAGATGGCACAAATCCAACAAGGTGAATTAAAAAATAAAATTTCAAATTTTCCTGGTTGGATGGTTAAACTGGTATCCACAGTACACTGCGAATTAGCCACACAATTTCTTTTGTTTATATCATACAGAGCCATGAAAGCCAATTTAGTTTTTAAACGAGATCAATTTTCTTTCCTAAATGAGCCGAGGTAGGGTCACCCATCAGTAAACCTCTGTCAAACAAGCTTTTTTTACACTGTCCAGCTCTGCTCTTTAATGGCACCAGTTTGAATTAGACCTTAATGTAATGTCACTTTAAATTAGGGGCTTCTGACTGAACGTGGCCATAAAGAATATTATCAAGCCAGAGTAAACAGATTTCTATCAAAACAAATCAGTGTAGGTTGGAAACAGCAATGCCACTGACACTTTGGGGTGCTTGGCTTTCGTCTGTAATTGGCTGTATCTTTTCAAACTAAACATATTAATGTCTTCATGTGGCAAAACTAGGGTGTATTTCACTTAATATATGCACAAATGCACAAATATTTTGCCTGCTGTTGGTTTGCATAGGTCTCTTTTCTGATTTATCCCCTCATTTCAGGGTTCCTCTAAAGGTCCCTGCTGTTCCCCTGCAATCAGGAGCTGTTTCTTCGCTGTCTTTAGCAAACCTCAAGTAGTTCACTCCTTTTTTTTGCCCCAATTTCACCCAGCCCATGGAGCCCCCCTGTGTTCTGAGGGGCACTTTGGCTGTGCCAGGTGTCACAGGAGTCACTGGGGTTTTTTCCATGTTGTTGTTTGGTCATAGGAAACCTGGTGACATCTTTTTCTTGCCCAAATAGAATCTCTATTTATTTCCAGAGGCGTGGAAGATGAATGTGTGTGTGCACACATAATCAGATATTGATTTCCGTGCAAAATGTTTGCCATTTACTTATGGGAGAAATAATTTAAAGCAGTTTTCCCAGGGATAGTTAATTCTAAGGGATGAGTTATTTATTTTGGAATTCTGTCTCTTTATGTAGTGAAATCCAACAGAGAGTGGTTGTGGGTGAGTTATTTGCCAGATGGCAAAATTTCTCAGCCTACTCCAAGTGGATTGTTTATGTGCACTTCCTACTACACACTGCAGGGGAAAAAGGCTGTGGAACCTGCAGTTGGCAACTGGCAGCCAAGGAAAAAAAAATGGCTGAATGGCCATTTGTCCCTCTAAATTGTCCATAGCAAAATAAACAGAGCCATTCTGAGCTGTCCGTTAGACAATTAAGGCTGAAATCAATGGAAATTAGACGAACATAATTTTGGACTCAGCATCTACATGGAATTATGAATACATATAGGAAGTGATCCTTGCTAAGAAAACAAAATCGATGTGAAATCTAGTTCTTAACTGGATAATTGTCAATTATGGCCCTGCCTTACTGAAGAAGAAGGAGCCAGCTGGGCCAGCACCAATCTGGACCTTCAGCTGCTCAGATCACTCTGGGCCTTGTCACTGACTTGCAAATTGGAAAAGTCCATGACACAAATTTTGGGGGAAGAGGTGAACTTGTCAACTTCTAAGTGGAATTATTTTTAACTTTTTTTTTCCATTTATTATCAAACCCTGCGTAGACTATAAGAGAAGTTCAACATTAAACAAATTTTATATGGGGAAAAACTAGAGGGGAGACAATAATGCAAAGCAGGCCTTGTGTCTCTGTCTTGTTCCTGGCTCTAGATTTGGAAGGGTTGGGGTTTATTTCCCACCATTCTGAGGCCATCCCCAATGTGCTCCCTTCAGCCCTAGACCTCCTTCTGGCCTGCTGGGACTCCCCAGTGATTTGCTGATTCAATAGATTAAACCCTGCCAGAAAATAATGGGGGTTTTTTTCTGAAACTATAATTTATTTTGGCCACATTCAACAGTACATATATAAGTAGTTCTGATGTCATTAAATGTCTGAAATACGTAAATGCTTTCAGAATCTGATCCAAATAAACTTTATCATGTCAGGATGGTAGAATCAGGAAAAAAATATCACTCATGGTTACACTGGTGGAATCCAGAGAAATCTATTGATTAAACTTTGTAATCATAGCTTATGTAATAATGTGTAATTTAGCAGAGTTTGGACCAAGTTTTTTGAGCTGGTAACCTGAGCAAACTAGGGCTTTGGGGTGTTAATAATTTCATCTTTGGTCACAATGAGCTGTGAAAAAAAAAATGAAGAGCTTTCAAAAGAAACAAACAAACAAAAAAAGAGAAAACAAAAGAATTGGGATGGGGTGAGGAGAGAGAAGATGACATAATGAGAATACGAATTCAGTTGACTGTACAGAGAAAACTCAGCATAAGTAGAATTACAGATTTGTGGAATGGTTTGGGTTAGAAGGGACCTTAAAACCCATCCAGTGCCACCCCTGCCATGGTAGGGACACCTCCCACTATCCCAGGGTGCTCCAAGCCCTGTCCAGCCTGGCCTTGGACACTTCCAGGGATCCAGGGGCAGCCACAGCTTCTCTGGGCACCCTGTGCCAGGGCCTCCCCACCCTCACAGGGAAGAGAAATGTATCACAAAAGATGGGAAGACTTTCCAGTGTCACAAGGAAGGTGCCACCTTACTGTCACCGTTTCTAATTAACAACAACCTGACTGCCACTGTTTGTAATTAACAGAGGAAAGTAGAGCACAAATAGCAGATGGTTATAAAAAGGCTAAAAGAAAACACAAGCAGCATGAGACCTGATTTTTCACTCATTCCAATTGTGCTCAGGATTTCAGGCAGTGCTGCTGCTCCTCTCAGTAAAGCTGCAGTGACAAATCATCGAGTGGGAAAGAGAAGAAGAAGAGTTAGCAAATTATGTCACCAATGAACTTTGTGTGGAATATGTTAACATTTTGGAGCTAAGATGAATGATTTTATTAAAGATCTTAGAATGCTTAAAAGCATATTTTAGAGCCTAATGTTAATATCTCTTGCTATCTTGACTCTTCAATTTATATTGGTGCTGTGCTTTTGCTGTTCTGTGCTTAAAAATAACAATAACATTTCAAATTACAGAAATTGATTTATCTCTCTCTTTCCTCTTTTTTTTAATGGTATTCATATATTACGAGAGAGAATAGTGAACTCTTACCAAAAAAATTACTTTACAACTTCTGTGACTTTTATAATTTTCACATATATTAGAGCCAAGGCTCATAATTTCCAGGCTACATAAGGAAATGGAAATCCAAACTTGGAGACCATAGTGGAAACAAGACTCCAGTGCCTGCCATCTTTTCCCAAGCCTGTGATTTGCATGACAAATGCGAGCATAAAATAACATGAAGAATTGGATGAAATGGTAAATGCAAAATTTCTTTTCCATAGGAAAATTGCTAATCCAGCCTTGAACTCTGGATAATCCACAGGTTTTACTCGCTCAGTCTGACAGCAGTTGTCCAATGGTTGATGTTAAAGCAGTTGGTGCCCTTTGGTCCTGTTTGGTGGTGTACAAAACATTGCCTGAACACTCAAGATTTTGGGAAAAAAACCCCCAAAGGATCAGACAGACAGAGGGTTGCCATCCTTATTTTTCCCAGTCTTTCACCTGCTGTTGTTCTTGGGTCCCTTTGCAACAGATTAAGATGATTTGTAGTTAGGAGTTATAATGGCCCTGAAAGTGCAAAACCTTTTACAAATACATCCAAGGACAACTCAGAACACCCATACCAGACAAATTTTTCAATGATTTGGATAAAATGCAAAAATCTCAAACTTCATTGATGACTAATTCAGAAGAAAATGTCAGAAGTGCTTCTTTTTTTTTTTTTCCTTTTTGATCGCAAGGGAAATTTCAGTGCTCTTCAGCCTGCAATGTCTTGTTTCAATGTATGTATTTATTTTACTTTTAAAGTGTCCAGCATTGNTGTCAGAAGTTTTTTTTTTTTTTCCTTTTTGATCGCAAGGGAAATTTCAGTGCTCTTCAGCCTGCAATGTCTTGTTTCAATGTATGTATTTATTTTACTTTTAAAGTGTCCAGCATTGAATTGCTTATCCCTGAGGTCCCTGGCTAATGGGAGCAGTGGTTCAGGTGCACCCATGAAAATTCCTGTTACATGGTGGGACATCCTGTTCCTCCAGGACAGATTTTTATACAAGGTAAAGAGGATTAGAGGTATAATACAGGTCCATATGGCAAGGCTTTACATTTAGTAATATTGAGCCAAAAATAAGGAGAAATTAAGACTTCCATGAGGCCTAAACAATGCATAAGTTATTTGATATTATTGTGGATGATTTTATGGACTACTGGATGTGAAACTGCTTCAGAACATTCAGGACACTGCCACTTTCACAGGAATTATTTTCACAGAAAACTCAGTGATAGTTAAATAGCTGTTGTCTTCGTAGAAACTTTTTAGAAAGTGTTATTTGTTCTAGGATATTATAGACAGAGATATTAGACAACCTAAAAAGTTGTAATTATAATGTTCAACTTTAATTCTCCATAGTGGTAGTAGTCAATTCTCCATCTTCATTTCCATCACGCTGTCTGTTCAAATTTTTTTTTTTGCAATATCAATTTTTTTTTTCAGTATACGATCTTTGTTTTTGCAATTTCAGCAAAAATGTTTGCAATTTCAGTGCAAGTGAAGAGGTTTTAATTCCTTTATCTCCCACAGGCCATGGCACAGTCAAGAGATTTCAGATGACGTAGCCTCAACTGGTTTTTACAGGTTTTGCCAGAAGAAGGTCAGAGCTAAATGCATTTCCTAACACACAAAAGAAGGCAGAAGTTTGAACAGGAAAGGAGTCAGAAAAAGTCTTGCTGGTGCATATTCAGTCATTGAGGGAAAAGTGGATTTATGTCAGTATCGAGATCGATGGATCCAGCTGGAAATTCCTCCAGTAAAAGGAAATGGTTACTGAAACATGTTTTGATTTCAGCTCCCTGTCCATGGAGATAAAGTGCCAGGTACTCTGGGGACAACTCTAAAATTTATGGCTTAATTTACTGGTTTTAATCTAACAATCGAAAAGTGTTTCATTAATACCTCTGTAGTTTGTTGAATTTCATAACAATGTGTTTTTATTGCTGGATATCTTCTGATTTCTCTCCTTCTCTGTTCAAACACATACATGGAGTCCTCAGTTACAACTTCTTGGCATGATAGCAATTGATATGCATTAAATGATACCAAAAAATAGCAAAGCAGTAGCTTTTCTTCTTCCCATTACACTGATTTTGATACAAGAGGTCTGATTAATCTTAACCAAATCACAAGTTAAGAAGACTTCATGAGTTGTGATAGCTTCCTCTGGAAATACACAATACTTGTGAAGTATTCCTGCATTCCCAACTTCCAAAATGCTTTTCAATAACTCAATTTGAGTTATCCCAACACCACCATCTGTAGGAAATGAACAGATTTTATTCTTTCTCATGTATCTTGTAATGGTTCAGTTTTGACTTTAAATGTGTCAAAAGAGTGAGTTCAGTTCCAGGAGGAAATTACTGAGGTGGCCTTGTCAGAGCATGTCCATTTCTTTATTTTCAGCTCAATATTTACAGTAGTAGATGGAGAACTAGATCCTTTTTTTATATATACATTTCAAAGGAAGCTGTATTCTGTTTCATATTTTCACGTTCTGGCTATTTTCTGAGTCAAAGAAAAATACCACCTGCTTTTCTATTTTCATATCACTTTATAAGCATGAATCTAAGCAAACTTCTGTGGCTCTGCCTGCTCTCCGCAATTCGGGGCCGTATTCAGGACAGTTCAATTGCAATTAAAAGTGAGAACGGCTGGTTCGTGGTGCCTGTTGTCAGGCACAATGGAACCCATCGGCACGGAAACGGGGTGGGGACTGAGCACCATCCACCTGGCTGTGCTCCCTTCCATCTGGGATAATTGCTCTGCACACGTCTGTCATCCCAGCCCGTCTGGGAAAATGTCAGTGGGAAGCTGCCGTGGTTATCAAAACCAAACTGCAGATTTATAAAAGGGTAATTAATTGCGTGTTAGAGCTGAAGGAAAGCGATGTGAACGCTGCAGTACAGGGAAGGACATTAATAGTCATGGAATGGTTTGGGTTGGAAATGACCTTAAATCCCATCCAGTGCCACCCGTGCCATGGGCAGGGACAGCTCCCACTATCCCAGGGTGCTCCAAGCCCCGTCCAGCCTGGCCTTGGACACTTCCAGGGATCTGGGGGCAGCCACAGCTTCTCTGGGCAACCTGTCCTAGACAATAAGAATGTCTACAGTATAAGGTCTTCCTATGCATAATTTCCTGTGTTTCTGTGATTTGCATCATCTTTTCTAAGCAGGAAACACTAATTAGGATACCTGAAGGAGAAAGAGAAGCAGCACAGCCCATTCAGAGCCCATCTATCTCATCATTGGCACTGGAAATCGTAAAGGAAATCAGCTTTTCTAACTGGAGAAAGCAGATTATGGATATGAGATTTGTAATTCCCAAGGGAGCACTGGGGAGCAACATTAGGCAAGCAGCAGGACAGATTTATGAGCACTTTCAGGGTAGAATGTCCCATCATTAACATGATTTAAAGATGTACATGGGGGTCTGATAACATGAAGAACGTGGGGTTATATTCTCAGGATCTATAGGTAGTGTTTCCTTTGAAAAGCAGGGTGCCTTAGTACTATTGTAATTGAGGACCTGGAAAGGTTCTGCAAAAATCATAAACTAATTATTATTAGGAGATGAATTATAACCATTTTGCAGACTGCTTGGAAAGAGCTTATCTTGAAGAGAGGAGAGTGCATGACATTGTAACACAATACAAATATTTTCTAAACAAACTCATTAGCACAAATGCATCAACTGTAATTTAGATTTGGTGGCAATCAAGTTCTTCTGCCTTTCCCCATATGCCAGAAATTGCTGACTGATGACATTTCCTTTGCCATTTCAAAATCTGCCCAAACTAAGAGAGTTAATGCTGCACATCAGGTACAGCCACACCTTGATCCCTTTTCTGCACCTCCTAAATGGAGAGGTTTGGTGCTTTGCACCCCTGCACCGTTCTCTCCCTGCCTCTCCAAACGCTGCAGCTCAGGGCCTAAAGAGTGGCAACTTTCTTTCCGTGCAATATGTTGTGTAGGTGTTTTGTTCAAGCACCAGCACATGAAACAGTCAGCACAGTCCATTTAAAATAATTAGGATTAATTTTCTCTGGCTCTTATGAAAACAAAAAGAAAATTATTTGCGGCTACCTGCACAGTGCCAACTTAAGTATGATAGACTGAAGTCATTACAGGTAATTTAATTTAAACAAATATTAGCCAAGCTTTGCTCATGTGACAACGGATTTTCAGTTCACTATTTTTTGCAAGTCCAAGTCAAACCATATCTTTCTTCTGAGCACTTTTCCAAATGGATGACACGTGTGGAAAGAACATTTTTTAAATGCAAAAAGCCTTGATCTGATAAACTTACAGGAGGCTTTTGAAAGTCAAAATCTAGTCAAAAAAACAAGGCAAATCCTATCAAACTTCCTCCACCCTAGGTTTTAAAAATGGATGCTGATGTTTTCAGATATGCCTAGGCTATTTTTAAGAGATTGGATGACTATTTAAGAATTCCATGTAAGCAAATGAATTGCTGAGTTCAAAGTTTAATGAAGTTCAATCGATATAAGCAGGGAGATTGAAATAAGGCTTGAAGGGTTTGATTCTTGATTAATGGTGATCTATATAGTTCATATATTGTTTTCCTAATGTAATAACTTTGGAATAAAAAAGTTTAGGTAAAGTTTGATAATACATAAAAGTACACATTGAAAGGAATTGGAGACTTGAATGTGTGCATGAATCTTTTTAAACTTTAACCTTTGGAGCCCTGCTTTCCTTATCCTGTAAATTAGGAATAAACACCTTCTGAGAGGCCAACAAATTGTATTCAGTAATCACAGGATCTCGTTAAATAAATATCCATGTACTTTAATAAATATTGAGTAAAAATCCTCTATCATTTTTAAAGAACAGATAAAAAGCCTCCCGACCTCTTGTCCCCAAATTTGAGAGTTGCCCAAATTTTAATCTTAATGGTCTAGCAGCAATGGTTGCTGCCCATGAGCCCAAATTTGCTGTGAATTTCCATGCAACATGCAGGAGAAAATGTGAATGAGAAATGATGGTATAAATAGGCTCGTTAAAAGTGCAAAGCAGACTAATTAATTAATAAACTGGCAGCTTGAAGTTTGACATGTCAGTTCCAAAGATGAGAGAGAAAACAAATGTTCTGTGTTCCCCGTTGCTGTACCTGAGCAGTATCTAATTGATACAACTAAAAATCATTCTTCAATGTGCTCATTTTTCTCAGGATCTGTGCCCAGTGTTGCTATATGCTGTCAAATTTATTGGATGCCACCATGCCAATTATTTCTTGTGACTCTGTGATCTTTTTTAATATGAAACTACAAACTAGTCTCCCCAAAGCCTGATTTTGTTTATTCCCTGACCCTTTCTCAGCCCTGGGGTGGTGGGCCCTGGTGCCACCTGGTGGGCCTGGAGAACAGTCAGCACCTGGTTTTCCTGCATTTCCCTCGCCTCCCACCCTCCTGTGATTCCTCTCTCCAGCAACAGAAGCAAATCTCCCGGCTGTCACCAGCCTCGGGTTTGTCTCCTAATGCTGGTTCTCTTTTGCTGCTCTTGCCTCCTTTCCTGCTGCTTTTATCATTTCTCACTCACTCCTGTTCCACCCTGACTCCACTGCTCTGTCAGGAGATGTGAGTGGCCCTGTTACTCATAGTTCTACAAGTACTTTCCATGTTCAGCTGAGATTTGATTTTTCCCGGAAAGCAGACTAACAATACAGTTCAACCTCACTCAGGAGTCACTGGAGAGAGGCAGTGGGACTATGCAGACAAGTTTTCTCCACCTTAATCTCTCTTATTAGAATCAACTCTTGGAGAAAGAATCAATTCTTGCTGGGAAGGAGGCTTTCATTGATGCGGGAAGAGATTTTGGGGAGGAAAGAGCCAGGCAGGTATCTGCTGTGAATGATTTATTTATATTCTAGGCTTGATATATATTTGTGACTAAACCAAGGCATTTTTGCCTCCACTGTCTGTGACACATGTACTGCATGGGAAATGTGACATTTCTGCTCTGTGGTCACAGCACTGAGTGCGTCAAAGGCACTGAATCCCACTGACAGTGCAGCTCCTGCAGAACCAGGACTTCCCAGGATAACGCTGTTCATTGCTGATCTGTGTGCTGCTTAAACCAGAACTGCTTATCCTGCAGTTGTTCCAAGGAAAGCAGGAGCATCAGTGGTGCTGCTGTAACTACTCCATAAAACACTCGTGGCAATTATGGAAGGTTGTGCTGAAGGATGGATAAATAACCACCATAAGATTCTGAGCACAAGTACTCTGGTGCTCATTGCTTTTTTCATGGCATACATATTTATTCTCCATCTTCATTGCTATTGCTAAGATCCACCCACTGAGAGGAGAGTTTCCAAGGATGCCTGGCCTGTTCCAGGCACAGGGAACTCCTGCAGTAGTACAGGTATGCACATTTCAGCTCTCTGGTGCCATCCATCCAGCGCAGTTGTCCCCGCTGGGGCAAAGCATTCCCTAAAACACAGGTTTCATGCTAAAAAACAAATCACTCCTGCAGCTTAATTAACATTTTGTCTTTCTACAAATTTTTGTTTCCAGCCTCTTTCTCAGGCCCCACCTGTTGCACAGCACTGACTCAGGCCCAGGGTGCAGCAGCAGATTTGGCTTCAGGACTTTTGTGTGAACTTGTGCCAGTCTTCAGTTGCACCGTTCTGATAGAGGTATTGGTACTGTGATAACAGAGATTTGGCACATTTCCTGCATGAAATCTGTTTAGCCTGGAGCAAAGGAGGCTCAGGGGGGCCCTTCTGGCTCTGCACAAGCCCCTGACAGGAGGGGGCAGCCAGGGGGGGTCGGGCTCTGCTCCCAGGGAACAGGGACAGGAGGAGAGGGAACGGCCTCAGGCTAAGCCAGGGGAGGGGCAGGGTGGACAGCAGGAGGAATTTCTCCCTGGAAAGGGTGGCCAGGCTTTGGCAGGGGCTGCCCAGGGAGGTGTTGGAGTCCCCATCCCTGGAGGTGTCCCAGGAAGGCCTGGACGTGGCACTCAGAGCTCTGGGCTGGGGACAAGGTGGGGATGGGGCACGGCTTGGACTCCGTGGGCTGAGAGGGCTTTTCCAACCTTTATGATTCTCTGTGACCTGAGAAAGGCAAATGTGTGTAAAACCCTCCTTCTGGGTGCCCTGAGCAGCTCTACCCCAGGCAGTCTCTGTGCACACCTTTGGGTGCTGTGGGGCCAGTCCTGGTGCTGGTGTGTGCCCAGTGTCACCATCCCAACCCAGCCACCCTCCCAGATTCCTGAGGAGGGTCACTCAGGGCAGGACTTCACTGGGATGACCTTTAGAGGTTTTTTAGTGGATGGACCCCCCTGCCTGTCCAGGGAAGAGCCTGGAGGCCAAGCACATGGAGCTGAGGGCATCCTTCAGCCCTGCATTCTTCCTGCCCCCATCGTGTGTGGACATTCAGGCTCCCCGAGCTGTGTCCCTGTGGCTGGGGGGCTCACGCTGCCCTTCAGCCCAAATTCCCAGGACAAAGCACATCTCCTCACTGGCATGAAGCAAATCTCAGAGCATGGGAGGGAGGAAACCTGTGGTTTGGATGGGCTGGACATTTGCCCTCCATACCCCCAGATCCTTGTGCCCTTGCAGAACTTCCTCCAGGATTTTCCTGTCCTTCAGAGGGAGAGCACTGAAATAAGGCATTTTATCACCAAGTATTGGATATTCTGCATTTGAACGAACCAGCTTTACTCTGTCACCCCTTCTCAGCTCCCTGGACTTTAGGTTACATGGAAAATTATTCTGTCCCATTTTCAAGTACCTTTTTTTTAATGCTGCACAATGACCTGTACAACAATCAATGTCCAGCTCTGTTGTCTAGCATTTTTCTTTTCTTTTGGAGAGTGGTATAAATATTAATAGCAGTAACCATGGATATTCTCTTTTATCTGACATGGTACAAAAGAAGAAAGCTTTTCCAGATCAAATTGACTATTGATCTTGATGTGTCTATTTGTGCAACTACTGTCGCTGTAATTTCAACACTATAATTAAAAAAATATTGAAGCAAGGTAACCTTACTCAAACTGAAGAGCAGTAAAAATTAGATAAAACGTGATGGATAGACTTCTTCTTCTCTCTTAAGGAACAAGGGTTAACTAGGAGCCAGAGACAATACCACAGGGTAAAATCAGTGTTAAAGCAGTGTCAGCCCTTGAATTTGTTGAAGTGAAAAAATCGATGTATTGTGAAAGAAATTACAATTCTGTTAAGAGCAGAAGCCTCAGATGAACAGACCTGAAGCAAGAAAATGATTTGGAAATGAGTGAAGGCTCGAACCAGACCTAACTCTGGTTATTTTCTCCCTACATCCATCATGTTTAGTGATTATGCTTTGTTTAATGACAAGGACAAACAGTGGTTTAGCACAGCTGTTCCCTCACTTGCATTTTTCTGCAGATAAAACAATTAAACAGCTTTTTATTCTGACTACCAGCTCTGTCGATGGCAAGAAGAAATGATTGCCCCCCATACATTCTCTTTTCATTCCAAAGCACAATGATCTCCCTTGGCTGCTGAATGGATAAAGGATGGAACAGAACGTTTTTAATGTAACTCTGATTGACCTTTATGTTCACCACACTGTCTGGCTTTAATTCTCCTTAGAATGGCATTACCATTTGTTGAATACATATACAAATATATTTGTTGAAACTGCTGTATACAAAGAATGCTTTGCTACAGACTCTGTTCTTCAATAGAAACGTGAAGTCTTTATGCCAGCCACGAGGATTGCAAATCTCTGATTATGGGATTACATTTTCTGCAATCAGGGGGTTTTTGTGGCAGAATATTTTTAGTTTTGCTGCCTGTTTTGTCTCGCTGTTCTTCATCAGTAAATACGTCCCTTCTCTAAATTTCCTTCTTTACTGGGTTTACTGCACAAAGAACTTATGAATGGCTGAGACATCCATTCATATCTTTTAACAGAATATATTCAGGCTGTCTCTTCTCATTCTTTGAAAGGAGAGACTCATTTTCCACTATTGTGAAAGTGGAATTAATTCTTAGATTTATGGTTTTTAAGCATTTGTTTTCTGAGAGCATAAGCACATGAAACAGTTGTTGCACAAACTGAGCACATCTGGCTGAATCTTTTCCTTTGGCCTCCCTTAAAGGGACTTCTTGCTCATAAAGATCACCTTGCATTGATTAGAGAAATAACAAAGAACTGGGCAAGATTTTATTTTCTAGCACACAAACTATTGTAATTTTAATAGTCTTATTACCTTATTCTAAGAATAAATGGGCAAAAGATACAAGAAATAGAGTGCTCTGAGAGGCAGGGATTGACAGTATGGAAATAGAGAGAGGATGTTGAGATACCTGAGTTCATCTTGTGTTGAGGCATTAAGTCACTGCTGGCTCAGTTTGGGAACTCCTTTGGTGGCTGTGATTCACTCAGGAAAGGTGTGGAAGATTCCCAGATTCCCATGATGTTGGTTGTTAGATCTGTGTTGGGGAGGTTTGTTTGCTTTTCCTGGTGATAAAATGAAAGTGAAGCTCATGCTGCAAGGGGAGATGAGAAATCTGACAAATATTGCCAATAGATGAAGGATTGGTCATTATAAGGGTAGAAAATATAGTGAAGGTAAAAAAACCCCAACATATTCATACATTCTGGCTCCTAGAAGTCCTTAATCTTTTATAAACAAGGCACAATCATCCCAGGAAACCACCCAGCCAGAAAGGCCTTGAAAGGGAGAGAGAATTTTTTCTCCTCTAAATTGTCCAAGGGAACCTTACAGGTCTGGGGGGCACCTGCTGCTCTGTCTGCAGCACTCCAGCCCTGCTCAAATGACACCTCTGGTGTCAAACAGTGCAGCTGGCAGTGACACCTGCAGATCAGACCTGGTTATACTCTAACTACTGATGGGCAGGGAATTTGCTCTATGCTCATAATCACTTCCAAAATTTCATTTCTGTTTTGTGAACTCTGAATCCTAAGCCCATATGGAGTCTCAGTGTTCCTTGTACAGTGAAAATTTGAGGGTTTTGCCTCCAGTCTTGGCTTACCTGTCTCTTGAACATTATGTATAGATTTTCTTTTATCTTCACACCTCCACTTTTGACTTGCAGTAGCACAGAACAGACTATTTCAGTGAGGAGGGAGCACAACAATCACTTTATCCAACTGCCTGAGCAGTTCAGGGCTGACCAAGTGAAAGCATGTTGTCAAAGGCATTGTCCAAATGCCTCTTAATCCCTGCCAGCCCTGTGGCACTGACCACCTCTGTAGGAAGCCATTCCAGTGCTTGACCATCTCTCTGGAAAGAAATGCTTCCTAATGTACAGTATAGAAGCTGACTGGAAGAGCTTTGAGCTGTTCCCGTGTCACATCACTGAACACCACGTGGTGTCCTCTGTAGAGAGCACTGAGGTCACCCTCACCCTCCTTTTCTCCAAGCTCGGAGTCCCCATCGCTCCCCCCAGAACTTTTCTTCCAGCCCTTTCACCATCTCTGTTCCCCTCTGTGTGTATTCCAGGACATTCACATCCTTCTGAAATCGTGGGCCCAGCTTTCCCTGGTCTGGGTGTGTTTTCCTGGAGTGGTGGCACTAAGGTGGTTCTTCCCTGACCCTCATTTGGTGCCCAAATGTGCCATGGCCGCTCTCTGCCCTTGCTCCCCAGCAGCTGTGAGCACCACGAGGGCAGGAGGATGATCCAGGAGCTGTCAGGTCACACGCTGCCCAGCCCAGAGTCCTGGAGAGACACTGGATGTCCCTGAGATTTTGGTCAGGCTCATTAACTTCATGTTGCCTTGGGTTTGCGCTTAGAAAAGGAAAATAATTCTAAAAATCTTCACCCTCACCAACCTCCTGCTGAAAATGGAAACAGCGAAGAGGCGACTTCAGTGCCAGAAATGTGGTGTGGGGGCAGCAGCAGTGACAGCTCTGCAGCAAATCCCTCACACAAATGACTTTAATGTAGGTCAGAGTAGCAATAGATATTAGACAAGGTCCAGACAACATCTAAATGCCTTTCTTTTTCACCAGTTTTGTTTCTGTTTTTGGTTTTTTCTCCCCAAACATCTACTATCACTTCTCATTCTGTTGTCTTAAGGACTCCTGATGAGTCAATACCTGAGTACCTCAAGGTCCAGCCACTCTGCCTGGTTTTCTTTTCTATTTCTGGTGGGTTATGACTTGAATGAGTGCCAAGATAATCTTTTCTGTTCTTGAGGGCACCTCATCTCAATATCGTTATTTCTGGAGTTACTGGAATGAACCTGTGGCTGGAAGAACCATGATAAATTCAATATTTTAAAACACTGTCCTAAACAGAACTTTTTACTGGTACTTCTGGACTTATTTTCCTGGGGAAGACACTTATGTATATATTTCAACTCCCCTTATTTAAACAAGAATATATTTCATGGAGGAGGCAAATTTTCAAATTTAGAACATACTGAGAAAGATTTAAAAGTCAGAAGACTTGAATGATTCAAAACTAATAGTGACCTCTAGTGACTGGAGAATTCAGTAGGCCTTCCAGAACAAGCCTAAATTTGCTGTGAACGTAACATTTTATAAAAGTTTAGAATGGCATTATATTATTTAAGACAGGGAATTTTTGCCTTTTTCAGCTAAAATTCATGATTTGCAGCTAAGACTTGTATCTGCTTAAATGTTCCTTTCTTAATAATCCTTGAACATATTTTAATACCTTTATTCTAGTCTGAAAGTAATTAAACCTCATTTGAAGCACATCTGAACTTCTTTGCTGTGCGTTCTCTGGCACAGAGAAGAGAAAATGAGAATACTCCAAATGACTTCACAGCTCATCTCAAACTCTTTATATGGATTTGATTTTCTGGAATGCTGTCTCCTGTGGCCTGAGTCCCCGGGCAGCTTTTACTGAGAACTTTTCACATGGCTTTTTTATTGATCTTGAGATAATGTTCATTAAAAATCACAAAATATTGTCCTTTTAATGACACCTTTCTCTAAGGGTTAATATCTCACTGCTGGCAATACTTTGGTTTCGAATGATGCTGTGCCTTGAGCACACTCAGAGCACCCAAATCTAAGTCATAGTAAAGTCATGGGCTGGTCAGGATTGGAAGGGACCTTTAAAGGTTTTCAGTCCAACCCCGACCACTGACACCTTTTGTGCTTGGCACCGGAGGTCAGATGTGAATTTGATTTTATTGCCACTGTACAAACACGTGGGACAGGGGGCAGTGGTGGCCGTGGCTGTGCTGGGTTATCAGTGGGACTCGATGTTCTTAATGGTCTTTTCCAACCAAGATGATTCTCTGATGGTGCATAGAGTCATTTGTTACCTAATCACCTTCTAATATTCCCAGTATTCTCCCACTCAGTGCAACAGCTGCACTTAGTAATAGCTCTGTATTTCTTTTTAGTGATATGCACTGAAAACATCTTTTTTTTTCTGTTAAATATGCCACTTTATGTAAAGCAGTATTACTTAAGGGGTGGGGGGCAAAAAGAAATTAGAAAGAGAGGAAAAGAAATGCAAATTCTATTTAAAGTTCGTCTCCACCAAGAAAAAGCTGCAGTAAAAACTCAAATGAAAGAGTAACTTTTGCATTTGTCATTCTCAGTGCTTCATTTAGATGTTAATGAAATGAAAATGTTTAGATTTTTTTTCTCTTTGGAGGAGATTATTCAAGTGAATAACACGAGGAGATGGAAATGTGACAGGTCAGAAGGAAACAGTGCCAGAACACCACGTCAAACAAGGAGTGAGGATGTCAGTGAGCAATTTCCATTTCATTTCAAGGAGGTGCTACAGACTAAAAAATCTGCCCAAAGGTGGTGATAAGCCGGTGATGTAATCAGAGGCGTTTGCTGACGGAAGTTCAGGATGCAAATGCTCTGTTCTGCTGTCACCTCAGCCAGGCTCTGCCACACACCCTCCGTGAGTCACACAGATCCATACATTGCATTTACCACAGCTCCTGCTCTGCAGGGCTCCTAGTGTTGGTCCATGCCTTATGAGGGGGCTTGGGCATGACTGAGCCAGTCTTTATGCAGATGAGATGAAGTGTGTAAAATATTTTGAGCCATTTAGATTTAAAATCACTGAGAACCTGAGTCTCTTTGACCTTTGACACGTACACAGCACAGCTGAAAACACAAGCCCATGATTCCTTGTTTTTTCCATATTTGCTTTGACAGATCCATATTTTCCTTGTTTGCTAAATAGGAGACTTGCTCTTGATGAGTTTTCATATCCTTCCAATGCTTTGATGTTGGAAACTGTGGAGAGATATTGATTCGTGGTGACTTCAGTGTCTGGAAGGACAGAAATGTTGATTTACTGTGAGATTCTGTACTATTATGTAATTGCTGAACTGACACCAGGCTTCTCATGCGTGAGAAGAGGTGGTTGCTTGATTTAGGGCTTTGGTTGTGGATTATTTTGCAGGAGAACTTATTTTGATTGCATGGTAAAGAGATTTACATCATGGTGTTTGAGGTTCTATAGCAGAATTTACTACCATCAGCAAAGTTTCTTGTTTGTTTTTGTTTTTGTTTTTAATTTGAGAATTACACTAAAAGCAACACCATATTTTCCAGCAAGAAAGTCTTTAGCAGAAATTACACTGCTGCTATGGAAAAAAGGTATGGAAAAGCATATCATTTTGAACTTGCTTGTGTCTATTGAGAATCTAAGATATGAATTTCAAAAGCTTAATTCTCATTTAGTGAATGGACATTTCAAAAGAGATCAAGATTTTCCAAATCTTCTTGGTTTCAAAAAACTCAGATCCCTTGTAGGATTTCACTTTGATACCAGCTCTTAGGTCTTGTTTGGGGCCGTAAAACTTGGTCAGATTGGTTTATATCCACGTTGTGGTCTCTGCTATCAGAGTTGGGTGGGGCTTGGAGCAACCTGGGATAGTGGAAGGTGTCCCTGCCCATGGAAAGGCTTGGAATAAAATGAGCTTTAAGGTCTTTTCCAGCCCAAACCATTCTGGGATTCTGTGACCATAGAGAATTAACAAAGACTTTTTCAAAATTACATCTGGGAAAATGATATCTGGAAAATTCTGATGAAATTTTTAAAAAATTGAGTAATTAAAGTGCACATCCTAGAATAATGGTGTCAATGGGAAATTGTTGAATAAAATGTTAGCAAAAGGGGGGATTTTTTGTACAAAATAGCTGAAATTTAGCTCCGAGGTTTTATTTGTAACTTTTAACTTCAAGCAGCATTCAAGATACAATACAAATCATGAAAATATTTTAAGAAAATTGAGTTGCAAACACCTAAATTATAGAAGAAAGCCTAACATGAGGCACCTGCCTCTGTGTTGTGTGGGGTTTTTTCACAGCACTCTTCCAAAGCCAGAGCCAGTGCTGATAGTAGCACTCCTTCCTTTCTAATTTTTTTCCTCCTTTTTTTTTCCCCCCGCCCCGTTCACTTTTAACCTCTGCTGAACTGCTTGAGGTAGCAAAGCTTAGGGGGAAATGCAGGTGATGCTCCACCTTGGAGAATTGCCATGGTGGATGTTTACCACCCTTCAGTACCATTCCACCCCTCATTCTGAGCTTGGTCACACCATCCTGAGGGTGCTTTATAGATGGTGGTGCTCAGCTTACCAACGTCCAGCTTTAATTGCAGGCTCCCAGATGTGTCACAGGCTGTCACGGGGAGAGACACCTCCCTTTTGGGGAGTGCTGGGACTCCTCTAACACTTATTTAGGCAGAGAGTGAGTGCTCCGTGTTCTGCATGTCCTACATTTGTAGGTTGTAGCTGCAGGCACAGCACTCTCTGGCAGAACCTATTTAGAGATCACAACCTCACCAGGCTGCAGTTGCAAAGTACACTGTGCTGCTCTCTATTTTAATATTTTATAGTTCACTCCTGAGGTGACATCCAGCTCCTGGTACATGGCCTTAGATTAGACCCTGTAGGCAGGATCTGGACTAATAAGGTGTTGTGCTATGATTATTTCAAACCCTGCTTTGCCTGTCTCCATTACTTTTGTATTTTTCTGCTGCATGTAAAAGGAAAGCCAGATTTGAAGGTTATATTCGCTTACCCAAATGTCAAGTTCTGTGTGAACATCTCAGCTGACATTTTTCTCTCTGCTTGGTGGAGACTGATCCAAATGCCTGACAGTAGTGCTGCACCACCTGCATCCTACTCGCCATGTTCAGACATGAAAGCTCGATTTGGTCTTTGTCTCAGAGAGCTGATAAAGACCTGAAGTTGGAAAATGTTAACATAATAGCTTGACATTTTGCTTCTTTTTGTTCAGCTTGGATTGAAAGTGACTTCATGTGTTTAATCTAAGGGAAATGCCCTGTATGTGAAATATTTAATAGACTGATTACTTCCACTTCAGCCTTTACTTGCATACACCTTTTCTAGCACTGTATAACCCCCCTTATTATCAGTAGTTAATGCTTCCAAAATGAGATGTGATTCCACTCCTTTAATACTCAGAAGTTTATGGTGTGTATTTGATGTCAGATTTTCAGAAAGGGCACAAGAGTCAGTAATATCTAATTAGACATCTAATTAGTGGGCTATGACTTTCTATGTCTAGACAGGTAAGCTCAAGGCTGACCATTTCTGTTTGATCTAAATGTGAAGCATTGGAGGCAGTGTGGGAAGGAAACTCCTTGTCTGGATGCACCAGGTTTCAAATTTTATCTTAGGCAGACACCAACCAGTGCCTCCAAACAATGGTGGCAGTGGCCTGAAATACGTCAGCAGTCTCACACAGCAGCTCCTGCTCCGGGGAGATTACATGGATTTGTGCATAACTGGGATCCTGCTCTGGTTCTGAAATGGATTTGTGCAGAACTGGAATCCTGCTCTGGATCTGAGCCACACCTGCAGGCTGCTGGAAAAGTGGGAAGTGTCTGTGTCTGGCTCCAGCTGGGCCAGGAGTGGGGAACACTGAGGGTCCCAGGGGCTCCCGGGCCCAGGACAGGGCTGCTCCTGGCTGGGCTTAGAAACAAAAACCAGGGCAAAAGCCAGACACAAAACTCCCTTAGGTGTGGGGTTTTTAAATACCACCAAGGGGTTTCTCTCTCCCCAAACCTCTCTGTCTCTCCCTTCCCAGGGTATGTGAACCCAGCGCAGCTCAAATGTTTAATAGTGTGGACAGTGAAAAGCTAGTCCAGGTTAGGAGCCTTGGAGATGATGCTTTGTGTTCCTTCCATAAAGGAAACCGTGTGCTAATTCTTGATTTAACAAAAATTGCAAGACCATTTACATTTTTTAAGTCCAGTGTTTTTTTGCTCCCATTTTCCCAATATTTTTTTAGTTCTTCTTGGCTTCCTTAAGCTTGTGTTAAAGGGGAGAGTTCTCCAGCTCAAGCTTTTTAGAACCTTCTCTTTAACATTAGAACTATTATCAGTTATGTGTGATACAAAGTCTTACTGAAGAAGAGAAATATGTTAAGATTATTTTGGCAGGAACTTACCCCTGATGCAGTTGCACAACTGATGACAGGAAGATTTGATCCTCAGGAACCAATTTATTTTAGAGCCCTATTTGGGAGAAAATTCAGCGAATGAAGGTCTTCTCTTAAAATAAATATTTTTTTAAAGTTCCAAAAAATCCGCAGTAGAACTCTTGCATTTCTCCTACCAACTTCAAAAAATCAAAAAAAACCAACCAACCAACCAAACAAAAAAAAACAAAACAAAAGAAACAGCAAGAACAAAACTTGTACATAGGAAACACTTGGAACCAATTTTGGCACTGAGCCGAAAGTAGGAATGTGGGTAAATACATTTTAAATGTTGATTTTTTCAAAACAGAAAATTGGAAAGCAAACTTTCCAAGCCCTTTTTTTCTCCATTTGTGAGGCTCACAGGGGAAATTATGTGATCCAAACTGTAAGATGAGATGTATTGTTGGGATATCAGTCAAAGGATATACAAATCAGGACTTTCACAAAATTGGTAGTTAAGCAACCTCTTTTGACACGATCATATTTTGCTGTTTAAAGCCTGCTTGTACATAATGACATACTCAATTCATGTGACTGACAACGGTTATTTCCTTGCTTTAAAAACTCAGCAAATAGTTTGACAAGAAAGGAACGAATCTAATTTATACTTCCTGTCTCTGTTCATGGAAAACAGGCTGCACATGTATAAAGTGTTCAGACAAGTAATATCTGATATTTCAACTGAGATTTTTGCACTATTTCCATGGACTGGATTGCTGGAATTAACTGTACTTCTATTCAGAAATTACCCACATATAAGTCTACTTTTTAGTCTTTTATTTCTTCAGTGAATGTTTGAAAGTTATGTAACTAGAGCTTTAGATTTATGAAATACTCATTCTAGAAGTTCCTTTCACTTTCCATCTGTCTGATATTCCTTGTTCTTTCTATAATTATTGTCTAAATTGTTCAGTGCTGTTTGAAATTTTATGTTGCATATATTAACTTGAATAAATTGACAATTTTTTTGACAGAAAAACCAAGAGACATTGAGGGATCTGCAGCTGAATCACTGGTGTGTAGTGCCATGCTGGATGTCCTGTGACATCCAACACATCAGCAAGGATCTGGCAGGATGGTGCAGGAATTAGAGGACACCCAACCGCAGGAGTTAATTAGGATGAACTTCTGTGGGATGAGTTCAGGGGACGCACGGCTGAGGGTTTTGTGACACAAGCAATGGAGCTGCACAATTCCTGCAATATGAAGAGCCCTTTTCGTACTTGTGCTGCTTCAGCACTTTTTGATTAGTTGGCTTAGTTTTCCCAACTAAATCTTAACCCTCCAGCCCGTTTTCTGTAGCCACAGGCATGATTCCATCTGGAATGTGCTTTGCTGTCTTTCAGTCAGGCAGCCAGAACACCCCTAGCACCTGATGGCACAGCCAGGTTGAGGAGATCGCTCTCTAACCCACCCAAATGATTTAGCTCTCTGCAGGAAACCTGAGCTCAGTGCCTTTGAAGCCTTTAGCAGCGGTGTGCTGTGGTACCTGTCCTCAGAGCGAGTCACTCAGGGCTCACCAGACACCTCCGTGAGAGCGCTGCAGTGTGCTCCCTGCTCACCTGAGCTGCTGCTGAGGTGAGGGGACTTCTGAAGATCCCTCTCATTCCACAGGCATTGGGCTGTGTACGGCATGGTGGGAAATGGTCCCACCACTTCTGAGTCTTCATTCAGTACTTATGTGTTTTTATTTGATTTTCAGAAGTATGGAGGTAATTCCCTTCACCTGGGTACGTTGTCTTTATTCCAGGTTATTATTTACATGCAGAAAGGATCTTTTATATGGAAGAAAGCTATTTAATGTCAACCTAAGACAATCTTCTGGCTTCTCATTATAAGTGCTTTGCTCTGGATTTTTTTGCACGCAAGCTCCTTCTCAAAATGAGAAAAAAAAACTTGTTTCCATTCTGGAGAACAGTTCTGACAACTTACTGAATTAAATAAAACTGGGATCTACATTACATGAACTAAATGTTTTAAATGGAGCTATTTTATTCGCTGACATGTAGCACTGCCAATGTGTTTGCTTTGCTAACTGGGATTTCTGTGCTCTGTTATACAATATCAAGCCTGATACTGTAATTTTCCAAAGGATCTATGGGTATCAAACCAAGTTTCCATTGATTTTGAATTGTCCTTGTAATAAAAGAGAGAAGCTATAAAAGAATTTTCTTCATGGAAGGGTGTACCTGTCACTATTTTTCACTGCAATCATGCTTGAAAAATTGCTATGCAACTTGTTCTATCTGAGCTGTCTCTAATTAATATTCCTTAACATGTAGGAAACCAAAATACCTTTGCTAACAGCTGGATAGTGTGTACCTAAATCTCTGCCATCTGGTCCCACAGTGTTGGCTAATACAGGGGGCTGAACTTATCATAAAGTCAACATTCAATAGAAATACAAATTAGGAGGGTTGGTGAGTAGAGGAGTGAAGGCAAAAATTAAAGAGTACATATAGCAAGAGGATGGAATTTTACAGTTAATTCTTCACCTGAAATACTTTCTCAGTGTGGCTTTATACATGAGTTGGATCACGTTCAGTATCTCAAACAAGAAACTGAACTATTTGAATATGCTAATGGATTCAAATGTTAATCAATACCCCATCTTTAGCCCCTTGCCCTCTCCACCCTCGTCACTGAAGCGGTGCCAGAAGCCCTACCCTTCCATCCCACCTCTGCTTTTAGCTGACTGCCATCCTCCTGTTGCCTGGATACCGGTGGAACCTGTGGAAGAATGCTGTGGAGCTGCTGTCGGGATGGCCATTTTATCACAGGGATTTCTGGATGGATTGTCTTGGAAATGGCTCAGCCTTTTATGCAAACCCAACAACGGGTCTTGCTCTTCTCTTTTTTACAGCGGTGGGTTGATTCTTTCCTGCAAATGTCAGCAATCCAACCAGAGGAATCAGCCAGCTTCCAAGACCGTTAAACTCCAAGTGGATTTATGCACATTGCTTGTCCTAGACTCCTCTGGGATATCTGACCACCCTCATCCCAGACCTGTATTTATTCCAAACTCTCTTTAACAACAGGAGACAATGAAGACCAACCAAGATGGAAAGGAACTGTTGCAACAGAAAAGCTGGGACCGGGATGTTTCCTCCTGCCTTCCCACACAAAGACTGCACTGAAGGCAGTGTTGAGGGATCTCACAGGCTCTCACTTCCTCCACAGCCCATGGCAGCACAACTTTCCAGTTCAATCCCTTGGGGAATGCTCAGCTCTTTTTGTGCTGCAAGGAAAGTAGCCCAAACCTCTCTGTGATCAATACTATTTGTTCGAGTGTTTATTGTCTGAAATTTCCCTAATTGGTGAGAATTGCAACCAATTACTGTCACTTTGAGAGTAGAATGGCCAGGGAGTCTCTGAAGATTTTCCAGGTGACAGGGAATGGCAGTTTTTATTGCTGGCAAGCACCGTGCCCGTTCTGTTTCTTTCTCTCTAGTGTTTGGCACTTTCCAGCACAGAAGAAAAAATGTATTTACCAAAAGTAAGAAGGATCAGTGATCACAAGGGGCAAAAAGTATTTGATTTCCAGTTTTTTTTCACATGCTTTCAGGACCTTGGATTATAACACAGTTATTGTCTTGACAACTGATAAAAGGCCTATATTTTAGATACATCAGTGGTAAGAAGCCCATCTCTAAGTAGCAAACCACAAATTTACCTGGGTCTTAAATTTAATCTTTGTGAGGGTTTACAAAAACTGAGTTTTTTACAGCAAGTACTTGTCATATAAGGAGCAGTTAGGAATGTGTCGGTCCTATTTGTTTCTCTGTAACAACATAACAATTTAAAAACAAATACAAATAGTAAAAAGTGCATGTTACGCATTATGATAGTTTAAAAGCTGCCACTGACTCATGAAAGAAGTTCTATTGTTATTCTATAAAAAGCAGTGCTGTTTAAAATAATTTAGACAATGGAGGTCTTTCTCACAGCAACTCATTACACCACAGTCTGTTCAAATCATGCTGTGCCTTGTAGGGTTTTCTTCTAATTCTCAAAGCCAAGCAGACCACACTATCTTCGGCTGGCTTTGTATGATTATGCAGAAAGAGTATTTAAGCATTAGGAACTTTAATTATGCAGCAGCTTTACAGAAGGATTTTAAATAAAAGATTTGTGCACATCATGTTATAATGAGCAAAGTAAATATATTTCTAGCAGTTATATGAAATATTACTGTGCTGAGGACAGGGCAATTCAATCAATAACAATCAATGGCACTTTTTCTTTTTTTTTCCTCAGCTCTGCTGGTACCAGACTTTTTAAATCTCTGCTAGCTCCATGTGCTTTTCAGAATCTCTCAGAAAGGCTGTGTGGTGTTTCCTGTACTGCCCAAGGAGCCCTGACGACCACAGGAGTGTTGATGCAGGTAAGTGGCCACATCTGTTTCAGTCTGATTCTCCATCACGTGCACCCCACGGTGACGTGCCAGATGTTCTGCTCAGATGGGTAAAACCTCCTTGTTAGCAGTTCAAAAATATTTTGAAGAGCAAAAAGATACACAAAAAAAAAAAAAAAAAGCCTCTTGAATCTCACTTCTGGAAAAGTCTCAGAACCTCATAAATATCCCACAGGAGTGTTTTCTTTTGCTTTTTATAGAATTTAGAAAGCCCATGCCTCTTAGCTCGACTTGTAGCCAAGGCAACAATATTTTGGGTCCCAGCTGTTATGAATGGGCTCACAAAGCTGACAAAAAATGTGCTGTTATTTTAATTTTGGGGATCACAATAAAGATATGATTGCAACAATTGCAACAATTTAGAAATCAGTGATGCAAAGCACTAGAGGTGAAGAGAATATCACCTTTAAACACCTCAGAGTTCACATCACAATCCTGCTAAGCCCCCCCATCCCTTGAAATTTAAACATCAGTATCATGGATGTGCTTCCATCCTGATTCAGCAAAGTATTTATTTAAAGGTTACTGCATGTCGCTTTGTGAAATTGTTAAACTGAAGTGCTGTGTGTGAAATCCAGTCTCCATGAGCTGGGTGAAAAGAACACATTGATTTTTGGTGAGATTTTTAGGTTTGATCATAGCTACTAAATGGTGTGAATATCAATTTGTGGTCTTACCTTTGGGGCGTGGCCATTTGAAATTTAGATCTGTGTGCAATCCAGAATGACTGAGCCACACTTGCCCACTATTCTGAGCAACTTTATTGAGCTAGAGAGCAACATTTGCCTAAAAATTCTATCCCATATATTCTAAAAATAGACAAAGAGTATATGACATGTTAAGGAATCCTTATAGGATGGAGGGAGACTATTTCCAAGGGATGGAGGGACAGGACACAGGGAATGGCTTCCCACTGCCAGAGGGCAGGGCTAGATGGGATATGGGGAAGGAATTGTTCCCTGTGAGGGTGGGCAGGCCCTGGCACAGGGTGCCCAGAGAAGCTGTGGCTGCCCCTGGATCCCTGGAAGTGTCCAAGGCCAGGTTGGACGGGGCTTGGAGCACACTGGGATAGTGGGAGGTGTCCCTGCCATGGCAGGGGTGGCACTGGAGGGGATTTAAGGTCTCTTCCAACACAAACCATTCTATGACTCTACTCCATGATTCTAAGATATTATTATCAAAGATTTGATTTTAGATTGCAATTTAATAAGCACTGACACTGTTTCCCACGATGACTTCCAGACAGGAGTATTGTGCCCAAATCCAATGATTTGGCAGATGTGTCTGGAGGAACAAGGAGGGGCACACTTCGATTCTTAATATCCTGTGATTGTGGCCTAGGAAACTATTTTTGACTAAACTATTCATTAAGTTGAGTTCTGTCATTCACAGAGAACAACCACAGCACTGCAGTATGTTCTTGCCCCTCTCAAAAGTAGGGGGTGTGTCCCCAAAAAAGTGCAGGATTTGCTTTTCAGGTTTGGGTGATGGACATGTGAAATAAAGACACACTTCCAGCCTTCGTGTTCCACCCTCTGCCTTATAAAACTCTATTTTACAGACCTTTAAATTTACAAAAGAGGAAACATATGAGAAGATTAAAAGGAAAAACACTGAAATAAATAAAAAAGTACCTCAGTCATAACTCTGGTCTAAATTGGAAAGAAACACCCTAATTACAAAGAAACACTCTATTTGCTAAGTATAGGTTACTACTGAGTCATATTATCAATCATAGCTGTTCATCGAAAAATACAAAATGCTGAAATAACAGTAATGTCAGAAGAAGAAATCTGCTTACAGCCAGATCTGACTCTGTCCAAGGGAGGAACCAGGAGTCATTCCCTATTTCTGGTTTCCCCTTCTTTACCAGTTGCCAGGAGAACTTGGCAAAGAAACCAGAAGTGTAGCATGAAAGTGGCCTCGTTTTGTCAAATAATTTGTTTTAGTCTGGGAGGTGATGAGCAGCATTCCTTATCAACCAGCATTTTGACTTTTGTGTGCTGCTGACACCGAGCACAGTAACAGCAGAAAATTATGGGCTCTGTTGGTTGCTCTTCAGAATGACTGGTTTTATTACCTTCATGGATTATAATTTCTGTGTTAAGATAATTACACATCCAGACTTGAATCTCAAGTATGTCATCTTTATACTTGGACAACACTAAAGATTGCAGTTAAAAGCTGAATAACTTTCTTTGAAAACTGTATTACTAAGCTGTAAGGATGATCATTTCAGCAGTTTCATTTTTTAATTTTTTTTCTCTATTGTGATGAAAATATAATCAGTTTGAGGCCCTAAATACGTCCAGATAAATCCATTTTGGGGCAATACTTCACTGAGGTGTGTAGGGTGGGGACAGTGCTGCTGAGTGTTGCTTCCTCCGGCCTAGGAAGTTTGGTTTTTTCTTTATTATTTGTACAGCACAGGAGAGCTCTTCGAGGTCCAAATTTTTTTCAGGAAAGTCTGTATATTAGATTTCCCACTGTTGTCTACTGACGCTGTGAAAGGAACATGAACAGTTGTTTTCCAACATTCCAGACCAGAAGAGAGCCCAGGTCTCCTCTTGGCCTGCAAGGGAATGTGTTTCTTCTGGAGTTGTGGATTCTTGTTCAGCCTTTCCATCACTCTTCCAGCTCCTTGTGACATTAAACACTTCAGTTCTTGCTTCTTCTGCAGCAACTCTCTTTCATGAATAATAAAACTCACTGTGGAAGAGAAGAATTAGTATGAGGCAAATTGCAGGGGGCCAGGGGGGAGATGCTTCCATAAGAAATATGACATGAATAAAAATCCAGCACATAAATCATGGGCCTGTCTGGCAAGAGGAAGAGTGTCTCATAGTGCCATATTTCTAAAGCACTTTAAAGTGAATAATTTCCAAATCTAGTCATTATGAAGTGATTTCAAAACAGAACCTGAACACAAAAGGTTTCTCTCCATGAGGCAGTCAAGTGGTTCATCTTTTGCTATTGAAAAATATATCCAAATTTCATTTCTGAATGTTTGGTTTTGGGGTTTTTTTGAAGCAATTTTCTATTGTTTATGTTCAGAGAGTAAAACATAATCTTAAAGATCACCCACCCAATGTACACAAAATGATGTTAGAGTTCTACTGTCCTTTCTCCTCTGCTGCGGGCTCAGGACCTGCTCTTTGATGAGCCACTGTAGATTATTAGACTGTGATAATTCAAGGTGGGACAGTGCTTTTAATTGCATTTGCTAAAGGCAATAAATTCCAACCTCTGGAGGCCCAGCACAGGAAGGGCCTGGAGCTGCTGGAGAGAGCCCAGAGGAGGCACCAGGATGAGCAGAGGGATGGAGCAGCTCTGCTGGGGGGAGAGGCTGGGAGAGCTGGGATTGTTCAGCCTGGAGAGGAGAAGCTTTGGGGTGACCTCAGTGTGGCCTCCCAGGGCCTGAAGGAGCCACAGGAAAGATGGAGAGAGACCATGGACAAGGGATGGAGGGACAGGACACAGGGAATGGCTTCCCAGTGCCAGAGGGCAGGGTTGGATGGGATATGGGGAAGAAACCCTAGTTCAGTGGACAGGGCGTGGAACTTTCCACTATCCCAGGGTGCTCCAAGCCCCGTCCAACCTGGCCTTGGACACTTCCAGGGATCCAGGGGCAGCCACAGCTTCTCTGGGCACCCTGTGCCAGGGCCTCCCCACCCTCACAGGGTAATCTTTTTTTCAGAAATAGATCCAGAGCTAGAATGATATGTGCCAATAAGTTAAACTCCAGTCTAGCAACCTTTCTGCTACCATTGGATTCCAGGCCCATGACTGAACTTTTCATATTTCTGTCTCTTTTCCTGAAGGAAGACATTTCAGTCATTGTGGCTGATTTTCACTGAACACTTTAGATGTATTAGAAGATTCTTAGGGAGGTTTTGTGGCCTGCATTGCATATTCAGAAGAAATAGAGAGGTCTGAACCATCCCTTTCTTACAATAGATGGAGATTGAGTTGTTTCTGTGTTACCTCAGCTGCAGTGGCATTGCTTGTGTAGAAAAATGCAGAAGCAGTTGCTTTAAAATCACTGTGCAAACTTCCATGCACACACACAGACACACATTCCTGTGTGTGCACACACTTTGGCTGCTGCTACAAACAGGAGTGGAGGTGTAATTGCCTTTGCTCAGTTTGGCTCCCCTCCAGAAATGATGCAGAAAGTCACGGCTCAAATCTGTCCTTAGCTGAACTTCCAGAAGCTGTCCTGGAGCCGACTTTCCAGGAGCCATATGTATGGTTTGGGCATACATTGCTATTTTGCTGCATGTTGTGGGAGGGATGCACAGGAGGACACAGAAAGAGCTGTGTTCCCATATGCAGGATGACTTTTTTGAAGGGGAAAAACACGTATGACCAGGATTTGTCTCCACAATTTCTGGGAACGATGCAAAAAGCACATGCACAGTAGAGACGAGAGGCATTCGATCCCCAGCAGTCTCTGAGGGGGGACACGGGGGAATTGCTGATTAGAGGAGCTTGTTTGTCTGGGTAGGCATCAAAGGGGCAGAACGTCGTCCAGAGCACTCACCATTTTTTAATTATAAACTCCAATTAAGTGATGCAGAATAATCTTCAGCATTCCATCTGGCAGCTATGAGGAGAGAGCGAGAACAGCAGCTAATGACATTAATCAAGGCTGGAAGCAGACAGGTTCAAGTACTGCAGGCTTTGCTTAAAAAAATGAGTTGAGGGCAGGGTTAGTCTTTGAATAAGGTTCCAAAAAGGCTGGATGCAGCCCAGGAGAGGGGAGCAGCACTAAGCTGGTCCTCTTCCATTAACCCTGAGACTTCTGGCCTGCCCTAAATTCAGCCAAATGATGTCACCAGCAAGATGTCACTGAGTTTTTCATATCATACATGGGGTTAATAGTGAAGTGTGGGAAAAACCTTTCTGGAACAGCAATGCCAGACACTGGAGTCTGCTTAGGGTAAAAATTGTGGGTTTGGTCCTCAGGTCACAATGGGTTCAATAAGCAAAACGTAATCTTTTTTTTTTTTTTTAATTATTTTAATGAGTGGTACTGGAAATCACCAACCCAGTTTTACATGCAATATTTTGGTGGGGATTGGACACTTCTCCCAGACCACAAGGGACAGGACAAGGGCAAATGGCCCCGAGCTGTGCCAGGGAAGGGTCAGGTTGGACAGCAGGAGGAATTTCTCCCTGGAAAGGGTGGTCAGGCCTTGGCAGGGGCTGCCCAGGGAGGTGTTGGAGTCCCCATCCCTGGAGGTGTCCCAGGAATGACTGGACGTGATACTCAAGAGCTCTGGGCTGGGTGACAAGCTCTGGAAAAAGATCCAAAATACAAGATATGGAAGAATTTCCTTTTTTTGTTTTTTTGGTTGGTTGGTTGGGTGGGTTTTTTTGTTTGTGCTTGTTTGTTTGTTTCTTTTTAATTAGCTTCAATTTTAAAACTGATTGAAGACTAAATGAAAAAAAAAAAGTAATAAAATCAGATGCCCCAAACACCTAGTTCAGGTAAACATCCAATATATTGATTCTTTGTTTTTCCCAGCTTACCACTGAACTGATGGGAAAAAATTGAGGTATTTGTACAATTAATTATTTTAGATCATTTTAAATTCATTCTAGAAGTAAAGGGAGTTTTTCCAGCAGAATCTTTGATATTGGAAAAGAATGAAACCACAAATGATGGAAGAAAATAAGCATAAAAAAATAGAATGCATTCCTTTTATATCTATGTTTACATACCACTGGTGCTTTTGTGTGGTCTAGTTCTAACATATGTTTTAAACCACAATAACTGGCACAAGTCTGAATCCTCAGAGGCTGACTGGTTTCTGTAGCAATACACATATTTCTCTAAAATACTGAGAAAAAACTAACCAAATAAAATAGATATTTGGATGGATAAACTTTATTTTCACTACTGAGTTGATAACTTATAAATGATAATTTATATCACGCTAAAGCTTTGGAAATGTTGGAAGCTACACGTTTATATCAGAATTGAGAATCAGCCATTCCCCAGATCCAGTGGGGAACAGCAACAGGCTCTTTATTGAGTTTTCATGTGACTCTTGTTCTTCTGTACGTGTTTGAGTAAAATGGGATTATTTCCACCAGAACTACTTATAGACTGAAAGATTTTTGGCCTAGCTTGATGTAACACCACGTTTGAGCTGATTTCTAGAGTACGGAATTCTCAGAACCTCAACTTTTAAAGAGAAACAGGAAAGTATCAAATGCCTGCCCAGGAAACATCTGAAGGAAGCATTTAAAAATGAAGGCATCAAAAAGTTCCTCTGGGAAATTCCTTTCTATATGTTGCTTCCCAATGTTTACCCAACCTCACTGTGCATGTGCTGCCTCTGCTTTATTCCACAGAGTTTTCATCATTCAGGAGTAAAACAGCCCAAAATTGCAAGGACACATTTATCAAAGTGCCACCTGTCTCATTTCTGGAAGTGTTGGTCTCACTAGATGAGGCCAATAGTAAAAATACAGTTTCAGTCTTGTCTTGTCCTCTCTTGGGAAGATTGGATCCATTTCAGCTTCATTAATGCAACGATATAATTTTAAGTATTTCTATATATTACATGTTTCTACAGTTGCTAATTCAAAAGAGGAAGGAAATCAGGCTGAATTTGACCAAGAGAAGCTGCAATAAGTGATTCTCTCTTTCCACATCAGGGAGTAGGGGGAAAGAGATCATTTGGACTTAGTGAAATCAATACAGCTTATCTGTTGATACGAAAGATTAGGGTCAATAGAGCATTACCTCAAACATTTAGATTTTTGAGAATTTTATGGACTAAAAATAAATAACATTAAGCCTCTGAGGAAGTTCACAGGCAATTAAGGGATAACTTGATGCCAGAAAAATGAGAGAGTTCAGCTGAGGATGAAATGCGGCTCTCTCATTCGCTTGACTTTTGGCAGGTGAACTCTTTCAGTATTTAGAAATTGAAATAGGCAGAAACAATAGCTCCAGTATTATTGCCTTTAGATAAATATAAATTATATTAATCTACATATAGCGGGTTTTTTAAATCATTCTAATTTTGGGTAATTTGGGGGAATTCTTATGACATGATACCAAGCCAGGACTTCCCTTTTTTTTTAATTATCAGAATGAATTTATGTTTACCAATACATTTTTCTTTGTTGTTTCTGATTTGTATTGGCCATGGGCAGGCCATGGCAGTAAATGATTGGCATCTTTTCTGCTTTGCAGGGTAATTTTCCATTTCCCTCTGCCAAATTTCCTGAGGAAACACCCCAGCAGCTGGACCTCGTGGCCTCACCCATTTGTGAGATGTCCTTCCGGGGGTGGGACAACCCCCAGGTGTTGAGGTTCCTGCTTTAAGGTTTCATTTCCATGGTCACTGCTGGCAAACCTCCATCCACTCCTCTCTTCCCAGGAATCCCAGATACACGTGGCCCTTCCCAAAGATAGCAGAGCCTACGGAGCAGGAGTGCAGGGTATCCCTGGAAGCACACAGGGGGCTGCAGTGGGACTGTAATCCTGCCAGGGATAAAGCTGGAAGAGTTCAGCCCCCCAGGCTCTCAACCTCGTGCTGGTGCTCATTGCTCTTCCAAAGTAAATAACTTGGGAAGAAAAAGGAAAGCTGCTCCACCATATGCTTTTGGAACTGAATCAAAAGGAAAATATCAACTACAATAGGGAAAAATCAATGTGTTTGTTGGTTTGCAGTTTTTTTCTTAAGAAAAACAGGGTATAGGTAAGTGGTTGATAAGTCAGAGTTTCTCCCTAATTTGTTTTAAAGATTTTTGAGTCCACAGCTTCTGTAAAAATCAACAATTCTCTAATTTTCTTTCCTTTCACTTTGCTTCTTGCCTGGAGCCAGAGGCCAAATTTTCTTTGTGAGTTCGCTGTTCAGAGAGAAGAGTTGTCCATTAAAAGAGAAGCTCATCTGCTCGGATTAGATGCATATGGTAACAGAGTGATCCAAGGGAAGGAAGTCAGCTGCCCTGTCTTAGCTACAGAATTCTTAGTTGGATGCTCACGTGGGTTTTTCATTAAATTCATTACTCTTCACTAATGTCCCTGCAAAACAGAGAGATAATCCTTAATGATATATCTCAATACATTTCACATAATTATATTTTCACCCCTTAGCTTTTCAGTTTATCCTCCTGAATGAAGAGGCTGATATCCTAAGTATTACCAACACAATAATATTTTTTGCAATAAGCAAGAAAAACACCCTAAATATTATTAAAAATACTATTAATTGACAACTACAGATAGAAAAAAAATGTTTTTTGTTAACAGAGCTATGACAGCTCTGTACAGGATCAAAAGGAAACACAGTAATTTATTGGGATAACCAGACTGCTGCTTACATTTTTTCCTTGCATTGTGGAAGTGTTAATGCTGCATATGCCTGACGAAATGACGGCCAAGGCAATCAGTTCCTGTCAGTAAAATTCAGCTTAAGGTTTATCATAGAAATCCATGGAAAGTGCTATAGATAGTTACAAATGAAAGCAAGGTTCACAAAATTATTCTTAAAATTATTGATATGATACTGTTTTCACTGTAAGGAATGGAAGTGTCCTAAGGATTTAAGTAAGATAGAATTTATTCATTCCAGAACCAGGCATATCTTTTGATTAGTTGTCACTCTATCTAAACTGGAGTTAAATACAATTTGGGATTAAAAAATACATAGAGAAGCAAGGGGACATGGCTCTATAAAGTTCCTGTTGCTCTGGTGGAGTGTAAATATAGTAATAGTGTTTTTTAATATTGAACTCATGAGTTTTGGACTGGGTAAGCAAATATTGATTTAGCAGTTGCAAAGGAATTCAAATACTGGATCTCAGTCACTATTTCACTTTTATTTTATATCCACAGATCTGTTATTGATAGACAGTGGAAAAGTCAATCCTTCATTTTAATGTGCTTAAGATGAAATGTGGGATGGAGAAGGAACAGTTACTCGGGATGAATTGGAAATTATCTGCAAAAGCAAAGTTCCATGAAAGAAATACTAATTTTTTCAGCCTATTTCTTACAAAATATACAGGATATGACAAATTCCTACCAAACCACTGCAGATTTCCAATGATATGTTGTTGGAACTCGATGATCTTCAAGGTCTCTTCCAATCCAAGCTAGTTTATGATTACAAAACCAAAACCAAGTGTGTAAATCTCTGGTTACCTGCACCTCTAAGGGTCTGTTGGCTTCAACGCCCCCCTCATTCAGCTCATCCTCAGCACTCTCTGACCCTTCCTGACAGCGTTTTGTGCTTATGTTTGAGGAACATACACATTATTTAGGTATTTAGGTATTTATTTCTCTTCAGACTGCATGGAAATTAAGAACTAATGGAAATGAAGGTGCAGCTTCCTTGACATTTGCTAGTTTATAGTATTTTCAATAGTAGTTTCAATGAATTGGTTTGATGTTTTTCCCTGAAGTGTCATTTGGAGGAGGAGGGAGGGAGCAGCAGCAGAGCAGGTTTTAAGGACCAGAGCCCTCAAGTGAGAGCAGGATTGATGATGGGATCTCCTCTTCCTTCTCTCTGCAGGAAGCCAAGGGGGCAATTTTTGACTCATTGCAAAAAGCGGACAAAGCTGACCTTACAACTTTAAGTTGGCAGAGGTCAGAGGTGCTCACAAAGATGCTTGAATATGAGAGAGGATTTTAAAAGCTTTCCTAAGCTTTGCCATGCCCATTCCTAGGTGCAGGATTGGCTGTTCCAGCCACTGGAAGACACAGCTGCAGGGCTTTCCCCAGCCACCTCCAGCAGGAGTTTGAGCTCAGGGGCTGGATCCTGTCTGGAGACAGTGATAGAGCTGAGTAACAGCCATCTGAGAGATGATAATTAGCAGGGAAATACTCACTGTGTTCCTGCAAATCACCTACACTTCCACCCCAGTGCTGCTCTGGGCATCAATGACCCCACAAGGAACGGCCACATCAAGTCCAGGCAGGTCTTGCTAATATGCAAAATATTTTGGATAAAGGTTCAAGGCAGATGCAACCATCAATACTTTCAATATATACAAAATATAAGAGGATTAAAAGCATATCTGGTCACTCTCCACTATTTGTTTAACTGCATGCTCATTTTAGGAAACCACCTTAGTTGTAAGTGAAGCAAAGAAATGCAAAAGGTGCTGAGAAGTTACCAACTGCCCATAAAAGAGACTTTTTTCATGGAAATGCTCTTTCAGCATTGAATCATCGTCTATTAGCTCAGTCCTATCACCTTAATTCCACAGGCATCACATGTCTGTATTTATTACCGCATTTCTCATCTGTCTCCTCAATTTCAGTGTCACCCTGAATGTTCACATTGTGATTCTGCTGTAGTCATCTACAGTGAATTAAACAACATTCTTACCAGGAAGCAGGAGCCCTGCCTGCTTAGGAGACAGAAGAGTCCTTGGCAAAGCAAACTGCTAGTCCATGGCTAAATTCCACCCTCAAAATCCTATTATCTTAAAATTACTCTTTAAATGTAAATGAGGGCTTACAAGGCAGAAATGCTTTACACTTTTGTGTTTGCCTGAAATGAAATAATATAGCTCAGCCTAGTAAAAAGCTGATGTATTCATTGCATAGAAATGTTTCAAATAGGGAGCAATAAAACCTCCCTCTAAAATTAGAAATAAATGGAAATTTTAACTTCAATTGTATAGAATGTTTTGCCAACTTCTGAAATTTAGCAGCAATCCTTATAGATATGGAAAGAAAGATTTAAATATAAATTGATTCTAGGTAACTCTTTCAAGGAATGATACAGCTGACAAATTATCTGCCTTTTGCTGTATAATTCCACAAAACACTCCAGTCAAAGACTGAAGACAGTGTGAGAAGTTTCATCCTAAATGTTCAAAGTTGAATAGTTGTGAAAAAATTAAAATCCAAGGGTTTGGGTATAAATGCTAAAGACTCTTGATACCTACTGAGGTTATGAAGAAGAGAAAAATTCTGAGTACATCTGAAACACAAAGGAATAGGAAGCAACAGCAGGTGAATTATTTTTTTCCAATGATAATAAAAACTGTTCTGGGAAAATGCTTTATATACATGAATGAATAAAAATATACGCCTAAATTCTTTATTGAGGAACATCACAGTAGTGATCACAGTAATATCTTGCCCTGTAACATAATTACTTTCTGAAATTAAATGTTTCTACATGATGAGTAGGTTTGATCAGAAGCAGCTATTCTTATTTCAGCCCTTTGGAATGAGAAGCCTACCTGTCATTTTCGGTTGTTTCCTAACACTAAAAGCATGTGGTGTAGGTTTAATTTTTATCAGACTGTGAGCAATCCTTCAAAATGATTCCGTGAAGCATCCCAAGTATCCCATAATTGAAAACCTGTTTCTGCTTCTGTGTTCATGTGTGTTTAAAATGTGCCTGAAAATGAAAGGAAAATGCAGAATCTGTCATTCCCAAAGTTCACGTTGTGAACTGATGCTAAAACTCATGTGGAACAATGTTTCTCTTGTCTTTACCCAGATATTTGCCAATTTTGGAAATCAAATAGTTAAATGATGCTTTTGCTGGAGGGTTGTTTTTGGTTGGTTTTTTTTAATTTTGGTTTTGGTTTGGGATGGTTTTTGTTTGGTTGGGCTTTGGGTTTGTTTTTTTCTTTTTCTTTTAATATATAATCTCTTGTTCTTATCCTTTAATGACTGTTCTAAGGAATTATCTTGACATGCCAATGAGAAGGAATAGAAAAATGGAGAGTGACTAGAGAAACTAAAATGAGTTCTCTGGAATAAATGACAGCCACGTACAAGAAGCAATTCCACAATCTGTAAAATAACTTCACGGTGAGTAGTGCTGGTGCACAGCAGAGCAAAATCTGACAGTTCAGACATAAGTTCACATGGAATAGTGTTCTTTTTAATATTGGGGTTTGTTAACTGTGAAAGAAAAGCACTTGGCTACGGCTACTCTTTTGTCTGAGAACATTCTTGGTGGTTCCGTTTAGAACTCACAAGAGGTTTCCCGGGAGGTTTCTGGCAAAGCACTGCAGCGTGGGCAGGCGCGTCCACTCAGAAACACCTGGAGGAAAGGTGCAGCACTCCAGCTGCCACCTGTCATAAAGGAGGTACACTCCCAGCTCAACAACCTCCTCCCCTCTGCACGTGAGATCCACACGATGTGCTGGAAGACAATCTGCATTTCCAATAAACACCCAGGGAAGGGAAATAAATACCTATCAAAACGTCCCGTAGCAGCAGCCCACACAAAGGTCACCTTTAGGATGATGAGGTTATTCCTGTGGCTGTAAGGAGGCAGAACCTTGGTGTCAGAAGGCTCTGGAATCACCCTGCACCTCCAGACCAGACCCCACAAACACATCCCAGAGAGCAGACAAGGTACCATCATGGAAAATTAGTTGAAAGACGCATTTGGAAAGATGCAAAATTTTGGCCACCCAACATCTGGAGTAGCTGTCAGCTTTGTCTACTTTTAGCAGCCTGTGGGTTTGAGTAGCTTTGTAAGTGAAGTCATGGCATGAATGGAAGATCTATGCTTCTAATTCTTCCAGGGTTTTTTCCCTTTTGTGAGCTAATTAGCTAAATCCTTTTCTGAACAGACAGTGAAATAAAAACCCTCCCTTCCTGCTACTAAAGTATCTCAGCTTGTAAATCTCAGCAAAGTAAATCAAAACAGTCAGTCAGCCACTGGACTGCATTCAAAATGTTTTGATTAAAGTTAAAAGATGGAGTCAATTATAACAGTAAATAACATGCAAATAGTTGTAAAGACACTAAATTATTATATGGCAACAGGAGTAATAGCAAGTGTAGATCATTTTGCAAGAGGGAAAAGTAAATATTTATATGTTTATCTGTAAGGTGCTATGAAATCTCTGAATGCAAGGGGCTTAAAAAGCAGAGCACTCAGTAAGTGGGAACATCAAATCTGATACTTTGCTTTACCAAACATGAAATAAATCAACAAAAGCAAAATGTTATCACACAATGATAAGTGAACCACGTGTTCACCTAGTTCCAAAAATAAAGGTAACATTGTGGATTCAGAATATCTCATTTCCTTCAACATTATGATATTATTGAGTTCAGCCACAAAGGAAAGTTTCCATGGCATGGTGGTGTATTAAGATATCAGCTGGCGTTGGATTCATGGACAGAAAACAGACACATCCCAACGTTTGTTTTATCTTGCACATTTTATTCACTGCTTTTATTGTGAGAAAAAAACCCTTTGAAACTCAGACCCACTTAACAGGTGCCTGGGAGGGAACCCTGACTGCACTGGTGAGTTACAAAATACCTCCAGCAAATGGAATTAAATAACTCAAGGCCGTTTGTTTCATCCAGCTTTACTCCTCTGCTTTACCACCTTCTGCTCCAGGCCCCCAAAGTCCCTACAAGGTGAGGGAATGGGGAGGGCAGCAGGTGTTTGTGGAACCCTCACATTTCCATTTCCACTGCAGGAGGGGCAATATCTGCCCCTGAACCAGCAGCTGTGGTGAGAAGGGTGCCCAGCCAAGCAGCACCTTGAGAAGGGGCTTCCCATGGTTTGGTGGAAAATGTGCAGAGGGGCCCTTTGGACTCACCCTCCTCTTCCCTGGGGCAGCTGAGGGACCAGGGCTGCCTTCATTCCACCAAGCAGCAGCAAGGTCTGCAGTGCACAACGTTTTTGGGGAAACACTGCTCCATTCTGGGACAAAAAGGGAATTAGGGAAGCAGCTCAGTACCAGAGGAAGGTGCTCTTGTGTGTGCAGGAAGATAAGCCCCAACCTGACCTCAGTCCCTGTCAGAGGCTTAAAATCCTCCCTATCAACCACGTCACCAAATTTGTGACATAGCCCAGTTCAGCTGTGCCTGGTCCTGGCTCAGCGACCTGAATGCTGCTCTGGGCCCAGTAATGTCTGTGAAATCTGCCCATTAACAGCATCACCCCTGTGGTTAATGCTAAGCTCAATTTTAAGCAAATGACCAAATCACACTCTTTAAAGGGAAAAGCACAAGTCATTAATAAAAGTTACATGTGCTGTGAACAACAGCATTCTGTTACCCATTCACTCTGGCTGACTTTGACTTTTCATTAGAAAGCCTCTGGCTTTTGAGGAAATGAGTAAAGACGTGACAAAATTGAAAGCTGCCTTTAGGTACCTTTTCATTATTTGCACAGGTGTAAATAGAATTAATTCAGGAGGTTGTTAAATCACAGAAGTCCAGGTTTCTAGGTATGTCATTGTATAGATGCCAACAATGAGCTTACAAATAGGATCTAGTGAGTTAATTGCAAGAATGATAACATATGCTATTAGCATGATAAATTATTCAGTGCTAGAAGTGTGATAACTAATCCAAAGTGCAGGAGAAGAACTCCACAGTTTTGAAAACTTGCATGAGATAAAAAACCATTCAATAAACAACTTATGGTAGAGCATCTCCCTTTATTGCTTTCACTTGTTGCTTGGATTAAAAAAAAAATCTCTTACTAGCTAAGGAAGATCAGCTCTTGGTTTGTTTTCTTGTGTATATTTTTCTTAATCTAAAATCAAGTAGTAATAATAAGCACTTCTGTATTTCAAATATGAGAGGCAGATGGAGTAATTTTTAATGATCTGGACTTATTCTCTGTATCATTTCTTTGAATTCCAGTTCATCTTCCATGAAAGTGCTACTTATAACCAGCATTGTTTGTATTATAGTTGCACCTAGATTCCAGGTCATAAATCTGGATCTCATTTGTGGGATGCAATATCTGGGATACCTCTCATATCTGGGAGCAATATCCCCACTTGCAATAAGGCAGGTGTTGTCCTACTCAAAAATGTTCATAAATAAAAATAAGATCTTGAGTGTAGCTCACAGCTCTTCTGCAGCAATGATCCAGTTCTTTTGCTCAAAGCCATGGATGCCAGGAGTTGTCCTTCAGTGCCAGCTTTCTGCTTATGGGAGCAAGGATTCCGTGCTCAGTTAATCTGTGCTGCTCACGCTGGAGTTCAGCACTCCAGGAGAGGTTGTGTGTGACTTTGCTGGCCAGCTGATGCCATCTGCTGGGGTCTGCCTCAAGAACTGAACCGACTCACCATATTTTTCCAGGGAAGTCTCTCCGTGTTAGCTGATTTTAAAGCTAGTTTAAATGAAGATTTTTTTTTTCTCTGGCTCTCAGTTTCTGAAGTTCATGCCTTACTCACATGTCTTGATTGATTGGCTTTGGTTTTTTTGGTGTTGCATTGCTCATTTAGCAAATCTCCAGGTCCCTAAAAATTGCAGACAGTAGAGCAGGGTCCAGAGATTTGTAATCCATGCTTTAGTTTTGATAATACTTAAATACTTACTTAAAAAGAATTATCAGGTTTGAATGTGTGATTTGTATTTGTTGCTGTCCATAAAGTATTCCATAAATATATGTTTATTAAGCATTTGTTCAACTGGCCACATGGTTACATGACCTGCTGGACTTGCTCGTGAGTTTCAAGTTAAACATTTAAAAACAGGAATTTGCTGTGTTGAGCTATTAAAGGGAAGCGTCTGGGCTCTGTTGGTTTGAAAGAGAAGGATCTTCACCTTCTCCAAAGTGGAGGAATTGCCATGGGCAGTTCTACACGTGAAGGAAGTAGAGCCCACTTGGAAACCTCAGTGCTCCTGACTCCTCTGGGGCAGCAGAGCCCAAATGGGAATTAAGAGCACAGAATGAGCCAGAGTGTGAAGTGATGTTTTCCAGAGGTTTCCAGAGGTTCCTATAAAGCCTGCAGCACAGATCCCTTCCATTGGAGGGGTGTGATGGTTCTCTTTTTATTCTTTCATTTATTCAGTGGTTTTTGCTAAACTGACAGAGCCAAAACTGTAACAACAGAAACACAAGAGCTATTGTTAAAAACAAAAAAAATAGGAAGTGAGACAGGATGGAAATGTTCCTTTTCAAAGTCAAGTGAGTTCTGAAACAACAGGTGCAGGACTTTGTGTTGGTCAGAGTGTGACAGAAATGTACAGACCAGGAAAAAGAAAAAGGCTTTATATTTGTCAATGTTGCTACATTTTGCTGGTGACATCTGTTGTAGCTCACCCCACTCGAGGAGTTGGCACTCTGGTGCATTGTCTGTGTAGAGCAGGAGGGAGAAGAGTTCTAAAAATCGCTTTTGAATGTATCCACGTATTTATTTAATGAGGGTCTCCACCTGCCAATGAAACATGGAATTACTGCGGATGGAGCTGATGTGCTGTGGAGGTCCAACACTGGAATACCTCACGTGGTGGCTGTGCTGGTACCAGCACAGGAGGCACCTTGTGTGCTCAGCACCGATGGAGACAGAACAGCAGCCCCCTGAAAGGAGCTCCCCTGGGCTTGCTGCAGTCCAGCCAAGGCTCTGTTCCTTTTGTCAACCTGCACACGTGAGTTCTTTCAGATCCTTCCCTTAAATAAGCCTTGACTGAGTCTGATGAGGCAATTGGGAATTCCTGATCCCTACCCCAGCCCTGTCCGCTTTGGTAACCTGCACTGATGAAAATTACTTAGATTAGTGTAATTTGCTGAAACACTACTGGGGTGAAATTCCTATAATGGCTGCAACAAGAGACTCTTGCATTTGCTGTATTGAAACCCTGTGATTATCGTTAGATCTCTGAAGCCCATCATGTAAATGATAATCTGGATTGTCCTTCTGAATTTCACATCATGCAGTAGCCATGTACTTTCAATGCCTTTAAGGGAAAGAAGGGACAATCATTGTGTGATTAACAATTCTTTTTTTCAGACATATGATTATCTTTGTCCTAAGCCTTCTGACCAGCAATTAATTCCTCTTATCCATGACTGTTCCATCATTCAGGGTTGCATTGAAAGGACAGACGCCTCCTGTATTATTACTGCACAATTGTATTTCTGTCATACCCAAGCTCTTGTACTGAAGCTTATTTCAAAATGTATTTTCTTAATATTTGAAGTTTGCTGGTGACATTTTTTAAAATTTAATTTAACAGTTAAGATATCTGTCTGTCTGCCTTGTGCTGAAAGAAAGGAATAACAAGGTTTGAGGGTTTTTTTTTTCTACCAAACAGTATTGATTGCTCTAGTTCTTTTGCCTGGCCTAAGAAAGCTGTGCACTTTCACATATTTCGTTAAAGAGTCTGCTTGAATATGCTATCTCATTATTTCAATAATATTTTTTGTGATCTTTCATTCTTAATCTTTAATCTTAGACTTCTCCAGATGTATCAAGTTATTGCATCCAACAGTATGTTATCAGGGCATGTGTATCCCACCTCTGGAATTTAGGAAAAGACATCCCTTCTGTTAATTGTAAATAAGCTGAGACTAGACTTGTAAATATTTCTATAAAATTGAATTGCCTTGTCTCTATCTCAAGCCAGCAAGTCACTGAGGTATACAAGAGAGAAAATTATCTAGTAAATCATTTTTCAGAAAAATTTAAAAAACCAGAGTAAATAAACTGTCCATGCACAGCTCTGGGAGGATCTCCCTCCTCCTGTCAGCCACCTGCAGAGGCATCAAGGACACACAGCTTCTAGGCCTGAGTGCTCAGTTTTCACATGTTCTGCCTGATAATACAGGTCTGGTTGGGGCACTTTATTTATAATTAACACCCACTTTGGCTCATACATAAACATAAAATGTGAAAATTGAAGTAGCTGGGTTGGAGATCCCTCTTGCAAGGACTACAGGAGGTAACTGAAGTCCTTCCTCCTTGTGACTGCACGAGCTGGACCTGTTCAGTCTGCAGTTATTCCTGTTTGTCAGCAGCTAATTTTAACTGCTTCACAGGAGGTCTAGGAATTTATTTTTTTTTTAAGAGAAGATTGCAGAACATCATTAATTGTATTGTACCATATTTGCTCTCCCTGAGATTCAAAGAGCAGTAGATAAAGCAATAGGTAAATGGTGCAGTAGGTGATTTGGATTTGCAGGAAATTACGGTCAAATGATTATAAATTCTTTCATAAGTGAAAAAAAAAAGAATTTCTTCAACTTCCAGGTAAAGCATGGTCAGGGGCAAGAGAATGTCAGCTCAAAGCAGCCACTAAGAATTTCAGACATTAAAGGAGGAAGGCAGATTTCAGTTATGTTTTACTTCTTTAGGCAGCAGGAGAATATCTACTGCTGTTTAGCAATAAAAGAAGCAACAGCTTTGCTTCTGACCAATAGTCTGAGTTTAGAAAATAAAAAAAAAAAAAAAATAAAATAAAGAGAAGCTATGTTTGGATTTATAGACATAATAGACTTCAATATAAGCTTATCAAAAGGGTAAGAATGAACTTATCACTTTGACTTATTATCAAATGAGAGCTATTTTAGCTGGCAATGTACCAGGCTGCAAACGATGTGCAACTTCAGAGTTTAAGGAATGAGGAAAGACAAATAGTCAAGGAGAAGTCATAAATTGTATAATGTGAATAAAACAGATGTGGAATTTCCATTAATTAGAGACCGGTTAAATCACTTCATGATGTTTTACTGGCCTACTTTCTCGTAGCAACTGATTTCTTACCTACTTAACTGTGCTTATGATCTTGATATTAATGATCTAACATATCATAGCAATTTTTAAATAACTACTTTCTCTCTCCCTCTTTTTTTTTTGTTAATGAAACTCTGATCTGCTTTTTTTATCCCAGAGGGTAAACTAAACTAAAGCTTTGTAATCAAACCACTCTGATGAAATGACCTCTTCTGCACTTCGTGCTTTGGGGGAATTGCTAAAATGTGGCATGTATGAAGTCTTTACTTTGTTTAACTCCCCTGCTCTTTCCTGTGGTTATGTTGTTTTTATTTCTTGTTTGGGTTGCAGCAGCACTGGGGCCTCCAAGCAGAGACAGAGCCCTGCTGGGATCAATGCTTTGGAAATAAAACCCTGAGATGGCACAGATCCTGCTCCAAGCGTGCCAGAGGGGTGTAGGAAGGAGCAGTGCTGCTCCCATCCCAATGCCAAGGATGGGGAGGTAGGGCTGGATTCAGCCCTGGGCATCACTCAAAGCGAATGCTCTCAGGAACTGCCCACAGAATTTCTCCTGCATGATTTGCACTTGCACTTCTTGCATGTCTGCCTATGCAAGATCACTCCCAGCCCTGTGCAGAGCCTTGTTCTGCTGAAGCAGTCAGTCACACCAAGCCTCTCATCACTCCACACCTTCCCTGCTGCTCTGCTCTTCAGAGCTGAAGCCAACATGTACAACAGCCCAGGTCACCCCTGCGTGCTGTGCTGGGGCACACAGTCGAGGCAGAGGGGTTTGGGGCACTGCTGCACATGAGCACTTTCCTTACTCGCTGTTTACTCAGGGCTGAGAAACCCTGGACACTCCCCAGAAACCATTTACCTGGTGGTAGTAAAAATGCCCCAGTCTCCTGTTTCCCAGAGTAAATCTGGACCAATATTCAAATACATGAAGGGAAATTTGCACACTTATGGCCTTGGTTTGCTTCACAGTCTTGTTGTGTTTTGTCCATATTCCTGACTTTATTCATTTCCAACTTGATAATATAATAATAGAACATTTAATATTATATATATGATAAAATCACAGAATCACTGAGGTTGGAAAAGCCCTCCAGGACCACGGAGTCCAAGCCGTGTCCCATCCCCACCTTGTCCCCAGCCCAGAGCTCTGAGTGCCACGTCCAGGCCTTCCTGGGACACCTCCAGGGATGGGGACTCCAACACTAATAATAATAATAATAATAAATAATGATAATAACAACAACTCTTACCTTGATGCAGCTTTTACTTGTTGGACAAAAAATGACCCTTTAAAACCAAGCCAAAGAAGTCCTGCATTGCTACAACATGGAGCAGCTGGAGTGGAATAACCACATATAGCCCTAGGTCAGGTTTAGCTCCAGCAGACAATCCCAGCCCAAAAGAGATCCCATTGTCCTCCCTTTCATCCTGATTTCCCCGGGTTATACTGCAGAGGTTTCTAAATGTGCAGGAAATGACCTGAGCCTTAGAGGAATGAAGGGAAATTAGGTAAGAGCTGTGATAATGGATTTCAAACAGAACTGTTTTCCATAGGTAGTCAGTGAACTTGGCTGATCTCATTTGATAAAAAGTTGCAGCTTAATATGATGAAAACAAGATATACCTAAAAGTGCCTCATTTTCAATTTAACTCTTCATGTGGTAAAATAAGCACTTAAAAGAATAAAGGGACTCTTTACAAGGAACTTTTGTGAGGGTGTGAAGTGCCAGAACAAGGGAGAATGGCAGAGGGCAAGTTAGGTAGGCTTTGGGAAAGAATTGTTGCCTGTGAGGGTGGGGAGGCCCTGGCACAGGGTGCCCAGAGAAGCTGTGGCTGCCCCTGGATCCCTGGAAGTGTCCAAGGCCAGGCTGGACGGGGCTTGGAGCACCCTGGGATAGTGGGAGGTGTCCCTGCCATGGCAGGGGGTGGCACTAGGTAGAGTTTAAGGTCCCTTCCAGCCCAAACCATTCTATGAGTGTATGATATAATTCAGAATACTTTTCGTGCTGAAGGGCACATTTCTGCATGACTTCCTTTAATAACTGCAGTCTCCAGCCTAATTCAGCCTTTCAGATAATTGCAGTGTGAGCACTTTTATTTTTTATAGTGGTACGGTGGGTTATTTTATTCTTGCTATACTAAAAACATGATTTTTGTTGTTGACTTTTTAAATAATGATCACTTAATTGGAAACAGATGCTTCTGCAAGAGGAAAAACATTTTAATTAACACATTTGAACCAGAAAATTTCAAATACCTGAAGAGCTGAAGCAGATTTAAAACAAAGGGTAGAATTTGTTGTCCCTTATTTAAATTACAGATCATTTCATCATAGGATAACTAAACAAAGTTAATGAGACCATTGGAAGGTTTGTATTATTTAGTTTGTATGTAAACAGTCTAACACTGAAGAGAAGAAACAAGTGAAATATATTAATTTAAATGTAATTTTTTCTTAACAAAAAAACCCCATAGAAAATTATTGTTTTGAATTGTTTTCATCTTCTATGAACTTTTATATAGTTTCTTTCCATATGACTTTTTTTTAATATTGCCTTTTCACTCTGAACTTATAGAAAGAAAGAAAATCTTTCAGTTTAATGTCAGCAGTATATTAACTTCAAAAAGTCTTACATTAGGATATGATGCACTTTGGAAGTGATAACTGAGTGTTAGTAAAAATCCTAAAACCCCAGGGTATTTTTATGAAAACTTGGACTTAAATGTGAATAAAGCAACATATGAAACTCTTGTTCATTACCAGAGAGCTGATACAGGCGAGCCTCTGTTTAATTTTAGTTGCAATAATGTCATGTGATTGACAACATTTGATTAAAAGCAACAACACTCAAATTGAATGTCTCTCATCTTCAGGTGAGCTCTCAAGGGCAACATAATATCTGCTGGAAAACTTGGAGAAATACTTTACTTATGACCAGTCTCAGGGTAGATTTGAAGCACCATTTCCAGTTACGGTTTTCTCAATCACCAACAAATCAAATACACAGCTCTGGGCTCAGCTGGTTTATAATTTCATGCTGGGGGAGTTTGGGCAGGAACAAGCCCAGCACC